>WOGN01000671.1:5686-22960 GCA_015342105.1 Leptinotarsa texana
CTGAAAGTCGACTAATCTGATTCTGTTGTCTTTCGCAGGATACAAATTCAAAACTCTTCCTTTGAGCCAATGACTTCTTGGACCATTGTGGTCAACTATGAGAATAATATCGTTCTTTCGAATACTTGGTGTATCTCGCTTTGTTTTGTCAGATATGTAAGGTATTTATATGTCCACTTCTTTCAAAATACATCTGCTACTTTTTGTGCTGCTTTCCTTTTTGAGAGTAGGTTGAAATTTTCTTTTTACAAGTCAACGCAAGACATTGCAGCATAAGAAAGTCCAATTAGAAAATGATTTGGTGTGAGTGGTTCAGTGTCACTAGAGTCCAGAGAAATGTGTGTCAGAAGTCGTGAGTTCACTATATTCTCTATTTCTGCTAGAACAGTTCTTAGAACATATTCTTGAGAATATTTGGTTTGTAGCATCTCCTTCAAGATTTTCTTAATAATCTGGGTGAGACGTTTCCAGACACATCCCATATTTGGACTGCATGAAGGATTAAATTTCCAATATATATTCTTCAGTGAGCAAAACGTTTTTATCTCCCTCTCTGGTTCAGACTGTTTGATGATTCTTGGAGTATACGTTATGCTGATCAGAAGTTGGATACATTATTCTAAACCCGAATTGTCTCAAAACATTTATGAAACTATCAGTGGAAAGATCATGAGCAATTTCTAAATGTACAGCTCTAGTGACCATGCAGGTAAAAATTACACCATAACGTTTTTCATGACCTCTCTGGACAGTCTCAAAACATTTATGAAACTATCAGTGGAAAGATCATGAGCAATTTCTAAATGTACAGCTCTGGTGGCCATGCAGGTGACTTCTCTGGACAGTTACCATTATGAGCACGAAATAATCTACCCCTGTACTGATGAAGAGTCGCATTGATCTCTCAAGTTGACAAGGTGGCAGTTGTCCCATAATTGGTATATTTGGAGTAGCTCTTCGATTTTTACATGTTTGACAATATGCCCATACTGATTTAACTGCTTGTCTACTATGTAAAATACAATATTTTTGTCTCATGATGTCTCATTTTGTCCATGATGATGGACCTGCTCGTAGAAATGATCGGTCTGATAATTTTATGTTCAGGGTCCAAAATTATTGGGTTTCTGAAATCTTCTAGCGTATCCTTCCTTGTGAGCAAAGTGATCTATCTTCATCCATAGTACAAGGCAATGAATAAAGCCTTCTGCTTTTTTTCAGAACAACATTATCATTTAAATATTTGATCTCTTCGGAGAATGTCTCCAATTGAATTTTCTTATACAATAGCTTTTCTGTTGACATAATTTCCCCTTTTTCTAGTTCTTCCACTTTTATGAAGAGATTTTTCAAGTTTTCATTCAAATTAACGTGCCTTTTGGGAATCCTTCTGATTTCAATTCCTTATTTACTTCTGTTTATGAATCTGAGCATCCACCCAGTTACTCTTAACAATTTTGTCTATTTTGAAAAATGTTCTGGGGTTGGAGTTGTATTAACAGTTTTATCAGGAGTCGAGAAAATAAATTCTTTCCCTTCTTCCAAAACTGTTTTTCCATTATTCTTGGAGTTGTATTATCATTCTCCGTAGGCCAATTTTTCCTATGGAAGTTAAGAAACTCAGGACCTTGAAGCCATCGACTATTTCAATGAAAATCAAAAATTTTATATTTTTTAGTAGCTCAATTCGCAACGTTATCATTGGAGCTGACATATCGCCATTGATTTTCTTTGGTGATGCTTTGTATTTTCCCCAAACTTTGAGACACAAAGATTTCATATCTTTGTGCTTCTGATCTAATCCAGTATAACACTGTTTTAGAGTCTGTACAGTAAATAACTTCTGATATTTTCAAATCCATTATCAAGTAAAAAACTAAAATCTGAATTTTGTGATATCGTTTATATTAGACTTTTCACATATGCCGTAAGGGCAGGTATGTAAGAGACAGGTAGTTGGGTGAACCAAGATGCCAACTTTTAAAATTCCACGCTGAAAATTCTAGGGGTTGTTAAACTCATAAATTCAAAAGAGGAGACCTACATAAATCGAGTTGCTCATTTAGGGGTCTATGTTTTTGGTTTTTAATGAATTTGTTAATTTCATTTGGCCTCAAACAAATTTATTTTTCTTCCTTTTTTATATATGTGAAGAATTTTGAGGGGATTATATTCTGTATTTAGAGAAATAATTTTGAATATTTTCTGAAAGTTCACCTGAGTAATTGATGCCAGTCTCTTTGACTATATTATGTTCTCGACAGTTTGGGTATAATTTACTCATAAGTATTTTATGAGTTTTACCTGATATTATTCTTTCTATTAGGGAAATTGGTACATGATTGTTCACTGTAATTTGCCTAATTATTTTTATTTCATCTTGGAAATTCTTTCCGAGAAAGGGATTGTGAAAGCTCTATGTATAGTTGACCTGAACGCGGATAGCTTTTGTAAGAGCAGACTGAAAGAGTCAAAGGGAATTGTACAGTCTGTGAACGTGTTTTTCCTGTAGGTATTGAATTGAAAACCATCATTAACTTTTGGAATATACAAATCTAAGGTTAAACTCCTCATTTGAACTTAATTTTGTTATGCAGACCATTGACGTTTTAAAAATTGACTAAATTGCCTGTTTGAACTATCAAACCCAACTAGTACGTCATCAACATATCTAAACCAAAACACAATATGTTTCTGTGAGAGGAGGTTATTAAGAATGCGGGTGTTTTCTAGTGTGTCCATGAAAATATCTGACAGAATGGGACCGATAGAGAGACCTGAGTTTTACTGGTAAAAAGGCTGCAAAATTCTGTAATTATGTATGGATATGTAATATGTATTTCACGGGGGGAATACATTCATCTGTTGGGTTGTTAGAAAACATGTTTTTTACGTCGAACGATACTAGTTTGATATTATTTTTGATATTCAGATTTGATAGTTTGTTAGGTAGGACTACTGAATTTAGAACCGTCTTGCTGGAGTTTGATTATTCCATAAAATTCTGGAGGTTAGAGGTTCATGCATATCATCTTTTTTATATCCTATGGTGTCGAGAACAGCATTGTTCTTTTCTCTATGGTCTTTTTGCTTGCTGGAAATACATTTTGGTGGGATCATTTTTTAAAATGGTGACATCTAATGTATCCACCACTTCTTCAATTTTCGGAAAGTACTTTTTTCTTCTAGACTTACTATGCTGTTTCCTTCATCTGCTTTAGAGAAGAAGTGTTTGTTGTGGGGTTTTTTACGTTAAGTCCTTCAGAGTGTCTTTGATATTCCTAGGATAGCTGGGTGATTGAGTATTCTTTATGATTTCTGCTAGTTTGTGTTTGTGAAGGAGTGGGTTATTCAGTTTGTTAGCTGAACTAACTATTTCAAACAACGCCAACAGACTGACTAACCCACTTCTTTACAAACACGAAGTAGCAAGAATACTTCATCACCCAGCTATCCCAGGAATATCAAAGAATCTAAAGGACTTAACGGAAAGAGAAGAGCCCACAACAAACTCATTCTCATCAAAACATGTAAAGAAAAGAGCATAGAATGTCTAGAAGAAAAAGAGCATTTTTCTGAAATGAGAAAGTGGTTCATTTTAAGGAATGATCCCACCAAAATATATTCCCAGCAACCTGTGGAGGTCATGGAGAAATGAAAATGCTGTTTTCCATACCATGGGATATGAAAAGATAATATGCAAGAACCCCCAGCCTCCTGAATTGTATGGTTTATTCAAACTCCACAAAGAAGGACATCCATTCAGACTCGTGGTATCATATATAGATTTCCCAACCAGTAAGTTGCCTAAATTTTAAAAATTCAAGATTCAAAGGCCTCACAAAACACAGTTCTGAATCCAGTAGACCCAGCAGATAAACTATCAAATCTAAATATCAAAAGTAATATCAATCTACTATCGTTCGACATAAAAAAATTGTTTCCTAACATCCCAACAGACGAATGTCTTCCACTCGTAAAATATATTAGATAAGACGCATACAAATCCATATATGACTACAGAATTTTTCAACCTCATTGATACATATCTTTAAATATAATAATAATTTCTACCTGGAAAACTCAGGTCTCCCACTAGAAACTCTCCCACTAGAAAACACCCGTATTCTTAATAACGCCCTTTCACATATTGTGTTTTGGTTCAGATATGTTGATGACGCACTGGTTGGTTTTTATCCTTCAAACAGACAAATCAATTAATTTTTAAACTTTCTCAATAGTCTGCATAACAAAATTAGTTCACAGTAGAAATCGAACAGAACAAGGAGCTAAACTTCTTAGATTTGTATATTTGAAGAATTATTGATAGTATTCAATTCAATATCTACAGGGAAACCACGTTCACAAACTATACAATTTCCTTTGACTCTTTCAAACCGCTTTCACATGAATTAATATCAGGTAAAAGTCACAAAACACTTATGAGTAAGTTATACCCAAACTGCCAAGAACACAATATAGTAAAGTACAGGAGCATCAATTACTCAGGAAAAGTTTCAGAAAATATTCAAAACTATTTCTCTAAATACAAAATATCAACCTCAAAATCCTACACATATCTAATAAAGGAAGAAAAATGAATTTGTTGGAGGCCATGAAAATCAACAAATCAATTATAAACCAGAAACATACACCCCTAAACAAACAACTCGATTTATGTAGGTCTCCTCTCTTGAGTTTATAAATTCAACAACCCCAAGAATATTCAACGTGGAATTTTATAAGTTGGCATCTTGGATCGCTAACTACCTGTCTCTCAAATACCTGGAACGTTGGAATATATGAAGGACAACGTTCAGGTGGATGCCGTGTACACAGGCTTTTGACAAGGTCCACCACAGTACTTTGCTCATCAAGTTGGAGAATTTCGGTATGCATGGCAGTCTGCTGAGGTTATTTCATCCAGATTGTGAAACTTCATGATGATATATCTGAAATTTCTCAATTAACTCCTGGTGTCCCACACCTGGGACAGCTGATGTTGGTTTGTGTATCTATTATACGTGTATCTATTATACCCCGATGATTTGAAAATTTATTCTCCAATAGAGTAGAAATTACAACAAGTACTTCTCCAACAAGACATCAATCGTATATCTGATTATTGTCATTCCAATAAGTTACATCTCAATCCTAATAAATCCTATCTCTCTCATCATCTCAATCCTAATATGACATTTTCTCGAAAAAAAGCGGAATCTTAATTATATTTACGGGATAGACGGTTCGCTTCTGAAAAAAGTTGAACAAATAATGGATCTAGGCATTATTCTTGATCAAAAATTGTCTTAGAAACTGTGAAGATTTTAAAAACTCCGAAACCTGTATCTTCTTATATAATTCCATTGTTCGCAGCCACCTTGAGTATGCAACAATAGTGTAGAATCCTTTTTATCAAAAATATATGAATAGAACAGGTTCAAAAGAGATTCATTCGCTTCCTTATCTTCAAATTCAGATTGAACCAAAGTTTCTCTCTATATACTTCTAGCCTAAAAATATATAAAATTGACGAACTAGAAACGAGACGAAAAATTGCCTCCGTCATTTTTCTTAGTAATTTATTGAACAATAAAATCGATTCAGAATATTGTTTGGCAGAATTATCGTTCAAGGCAAATGTTTTTTCCATGCGCAATGGTTATTTATTCTAGGTGTCTCCAGCAAATAGTAATTATTTCTTATACGCTTCAATATCACGTATGCAACTAATATACAGTTCTACTTTTTCCTCTCTTGATCTATTTCACTCACCCCACACAAATGTAAGATTTTGTTGTAGAAACATATTATGCACTAGGTAGGGTAACTGTATTTTTATTTCTATTTGTAAATAATTATCTTGAGTTTGATCTAGCTCAACTCTATGAATGTAATGATGGATCTTGTAATTTCTGTGCGACTCTATAATTGGAACTTTTGTTCTGTTGAGTTGCCAAAGCTGTAAATAAATAAATAAATAAATAATGGGGTATACCAGTGATATTTAGACAAAAGTGTTTTTTAATCATTTCATTTTAGTTATCATGAATTAACATAAAGAAAACAAGTCATCATCACATGGATTGATGGAATAACCTATGAAATACATTAGCTGCTTCTTTCGTTTTTTTTTCATAACAAACCATTATTGTGCCTGGCGGCAGAAACAATATTTATGAAAGTTTATGATGTATTCACCAAAAACATTGTATAAGTATTCGAACGTTTTTTTCCAATATTCATGTGAAGATTCGACTGAATAATGGAACACTAAAAAATAGCAATTTTCTCAGAAATGTTGATTTCTTTTCGAGACGCAGAGTTTATGACTTCGTTTTCCTGAATATTTTATTTTTAATCAAAAAGTTATATAGTGGTGCGGTGAAACTTCTTCAAGTATGATGAAATTTCGCGTCATATTACCGGTATCATAAAAACTTGAACAACACTGAATTAAACATTAAACTCAACGAATATACTTTTCACTGATGTGAGTCAAAGATGTTGTGAAATTGATGGATATAATCATTTTTATGTGATACTTCAGACTTAATAATCCACTGTATGCAGTTAAGACACTGATTTGAATGGTTTATATCAAGAAACGTGGTGTTTTGTTTCACAAGTAGAAGATACAATACTGAATCAAAATCAAACAATTTATAAATTGAAAGGGGTATATTTTCAGAATAGACAATTTTTTTGAGAAAAAAGATTTTAGCTCACTAACTCTCCAACAAACATTGATTAACACATTTTTGTAAATAGATTTTTTTGGAATCAATTCCCAACTGAATAATTTTTTAGTTTTCAGTACATTTTTCATTGAAACCGTTCAACATGAATATATTTCTGTGCTTGTTTGTAAAAATGTTGAATCCGCTTTTACGTTGGGTGTGTCATTTCATCATTTCTCATGAATAGTTCTGAAAATTATGAGATAACACTTTCACTTCAATCATCTCAACTCAAACTTGCTTGAAATTTCCATGATTGAATGGATGTTATGAAAAAAATGCATCTTGCTGCAACTTTATCAATAGGTTTTTTTTTCTATCTTGCATCTAGAGTTTAATTAGAATTTTTGAAATTGTTCATTCAAAAAATGTGTTCTGAGAACTTTTATATATGAACAGATATTGGAGTGAGTGTGAGTTTTTGTGTTCCGTTGTTTTATGGTTTTTATCCACTTGGTTTCCTCTATATCATATTGAAGGTTTCCAGATCGAAACTTCGTGATTCTTGCAACGTCATGAGAAAGTTTGAAGACATTTTACTTTCTACCACCGTGTTTAACGTATAGTTTCGATGTAAAATATACATATGTACAATAATACCTCTAACAATTTTCTGAAATCCTTCAAATTCTCTCATGTCTAAAATTCTTCCATCCTAAAAAAGGCGATTTTTTCGAGCGCAAAAATCAAATAGCTCAAGAAGGATTTGTTATGGTTTGAATGGCTGCGTCATACTTCGTAATCTGATTTGAATCTCTTGAAATCGAATTCGAATATGGAATGAACCCTCGCAAATCAAATATTTGGGAACGCAAATTCTACGCGTTGGGCGTAGGGTCCACGATATTATTGTGTTTCGATAAATTCAAGTGACTAACAATCACTTCTTGAGTATCGGAGTCCATACTTCAAATAACAATACATAATAATAATTCAATAACATAATAGTTATACCATTTTTATACTATGAAGTTTATTCAAGATGCGTTTCACTTTTTCTTGAGACAAAATACAAGCACTACTATAAAATCCTCAAGACGTTCTCAGAGCGGTGCCTCTAAAGTAGCGATTCACATTGGATTTGAATCGCTGAAAATTAAATCCATTTGGAAAAACGTTCTCTGAAAGTTTATTCCACATAAACGCAGTTCTCCAGATGAAAGAGTTCTTAAACAGTGAAATTCGAAGTGTCCTGAGTTGAACCTTCGAAACGATGAGCAACCACAGTCCATCGTGTATTTCTGATATGTACCGCTATTGGTGGAATCAAATGGGTTAAGTAACTTGAACACCTCCAGTGATAATATTCATAGAAGAGAGACAAATCAACCTTTCTTCGCTGTTCCAGGCTATAAAGTTTGCGCTTCTCAAATCAGGGTATGTTTGGGGGCAGAACTCCATACATAAGAACAATACTCCAAAGAAAGTCTAATCTGAGCTTTATAAAGCATCAAAAGTTGCTGAGGTGCGTACAGTTTTCTGGTTCGGAATAGTGTTCCAAGCTTTTGAGAAGCAGTCTTTCCAATTCCAGCGATATCATTGTCCCAAGACATATTGATGTCCATTTTATCCCCCAATGAACTTATCGACGCAGAAAGCAGAATTGTCTGACCTGACATTATTATATCCGGTTAGAAGACATTCATCTTCTTGCGAAGAACCAATGCCCGGGTTTTGTGGTATTGAATTGAACCTGGTTACTTTCAGCACAATTCGAATTCACTTCTAGATCCTCATTGAGATATGCTACCTACTGCTGCCGGTAAAGATGTGCCTCCGTAGCCGATGCCCTGGAAACAAAATGGAATGACGGGACAAATGTGCTGTCGTCAGCAAAGCAATATATTGGATTCTTGTATTTTTCCAGTAAGTCGTTGATATACAATAAAAAGAGGGTTAAAGACTGTATGGATCCCTAGGGAATACCAGCGTTGATGGTGTAAGTATTCAAGAGATATTCATGGACAGCCACTTGCAGGTAACGTTCTTTCAGGAAGCGGATGAGCCATACACAGAAATGACAAGCCATAGCATCAAAATTTGGTAAGCAAATCCTCATGCCACATACAGTGTTAGTCCATAGAAATCAAGAAACATGGATAATCAGAGCTGATGCGCTTGATTCTCCGATTGCGTTATTTCAAATATGGGTGACATACGATAGAATATCGCCTGCCATATTGATGATATTACTGATAACAAATCTTCTGGGATATATTCATTCGGAAGATTTGTCTTACCTTTTTTGGGAATAGGGTGAACGCGAGCAATCTTCCAACAAGAAGGAAAAACCCCTTTCTTGTAAGACAGGTTGAAACGTCTGCAAAATACTAGTGCGAGTTCATTTGCACAGTCCTCAAGTACGATGATGAGCACATCTTCAGGGCCAGACGCCTTATTGATATCGAGCTGTTGCAAAATTCGCCTGACTAGACGCTGTCGAAAAGTAATATTTGGCATTGTGTGTGGTGCTTTCCCAGAAAATCGACTGTGGAGTGGGACGCAAATTGTTCAGCTAGTAGATTTTCTTTTTCTATGGCTTTTGTTTTAGTTGTATTATTAATGGAGTTGAGGATTTTGTAAAATTATGAATAACATCTACTAGTGACCAGAAGGATCTAGACCCGTTGGGATTGGCAAGCAGTTCATCCCTAATTCTCTGCTTTCATTTATCCTAAGTTTATAGCGCATTCACAAACCTAATTCGGTTCTCGGTACTAGGATGTTTGCTCCACTGCTGATAGGCAAGATTTTTGGAGGCGACCAGCTTGCTCGCAATTTTTGTTGAACTAAGGTTTGCCACTAGATGGTAGTTTCATGAGTTATATTGATATAATGGTTATGATGATGAAACTACTGTGTTTTGAAACTCCCCTTGATTAAATATAGTGTGGAAATTGTATAACTATCATTCATATTTCAAGTCAGTGATAGAATTCAAAGGACACTGAAAGTTTTGCGGAGAGTAAATTATCGTTTTTTGAAAAAAAAATCCAGCGACATATTTTCTACTCGGAAATATTCCTTGTTTGTAATAAGTTAATATTGAGTAGATTTTTCAATAAATAAGGAGAATGTTCAAGTTTAGTCAGCTACGTACATTTTATTAGCGATTATTAAGGTAAGCTCGTCTGGAACATAGTTTCAGCTGTTTAGCATGTTTGTATAAATAGAATTGAGTGCTCAAAAACACTTAAAATATTGATAGTTGCATACGATGATTGTGCATATAGAGGAAGTTAAGTATATAAATTGGCTTTTTACATGGAGTATTCAATTTTTAGGTTCAATTTACAAATGTATTGTATGGTGATGGATGTATATTTACTTCAATCTTCTTCTTGAAAATGACCAATTGGTGATCGAAATACGTATTGAGGTGTGAATAATAACGGTTTGGTGTTGAAATGAAACTTCATTACTACAACAAAGGTTCCAAGAAGTGCATTATAAATAGGAGAGATATCCAATTTCTTCGAAAGTATGGAATTCATTTCTTTCTTCACTGGAATTCATTTTAATATCAGAAATATATATTGTTGAAGAATATACCTTTTCACCTTCACTACATTTGATGAAAGCCAATCTCACTGTATGAATCAAAGTTAGGAAGTACTTTAATGTAAGTGTATTTTTTCAAATTGAATAAATGCCTTCATCTAGATAATTATCCTTATGTTATCACTACTTCACTAAAGTAAACAATTTAGTTCATTATTCTTACTTTAGAATGGAGCTGGCTTCACAAAATAAAATGAATTTTCTTTTTATAGTTGTAATAATATATGAACGATGAATGTACAAGAGTGATCTGATGTAAGATATATAGCACAATATGAGAATGAATTATTCTTGGTTTCAATATTTGTTTCTCAATACATCTGTTGAGATTTCAAATGAGGAAAAATATCGTTCTGGTTGTTGGAAGCGAACAATTTTTGTAATTCTCTTGGAAGGAAATGGGGACTAGGTGATGTTTAATGTGAGTGTACATCATCTTCAGCCATAATGAGAGCTGGAAAAAGCTCATCAAAAAAGATAAAATTACTTCAAATATAACGATAGATAGTATCCATTTTAATTTTTTGAATAGGGGTGGAACAATAACCTATAGTAGATACAGCTGAATAGGACTAACTTGACGTCAAGAGGTGGAATAATCGTGTCGTGTTTCATTATGAAGTTCATTGTATTCAATACAATGTACTCGCCGACAAGTATTGGGAGCAGATAATTTTTGGTTCACAGATGGATCAAAAACACCTTCCGGTTCTGGAACAGGTGCTTTCAGTCGCAGACTGTGATATCATCCTGCCTAATAACCTATGCAACTGTGTTTCAAAAGGAAATTCCCGCTATTGAATTTATGCGCAGAGATTGAAAGAATCCAACCTCATATACGAGTCAATAAAAATATTCTCGGGCAGTTAACCGGCGTTGAAAATTCTTGGCTCCTACCGAGTAACGTCTAAATTTGTAGCAAGTTGCCAAAAACGAATCTCCTGGATAGGAAGACTCTGGTATGGATTCCAGGCCATACTGGCCTGGACGGCAATGAAGCTGCTGACTCAATTGCAAAGGAGAGTGCTGAGAGCAGTTTCATCGGACCAAAACCCGTCATTGGCATCGCTTTTGGCTTTGCCATACAAAGGAATACCTGGATGGCAAAAAGATTTATGGACTTCTGGAAAAATCCTCCAGGATTGGCTCATTCCAAGGGATTTATTCACTCTTTGAAGCGTGATAATGAACTGTTTTTGGACTACAGTGGGGATGCACTACGATGTCTTACAGCCCTTCTTACGGTTCACTGCCATTTGAATTATCATATGCAGAGACTCGGACTGTCGGAAGACAGTGTGTGTTGTCTGTGTTTGGAAAATCATGAAACAGCAGGGCTCATACTTTGACCATTTGACCTGAAAGACCACTCACTCATTCGTACAAAGTAATTGATTTCGTTAGGAAGCTGAGTTTATTTGGACGAGTGTAAATAGATGTCAGACTCAATGAACCTTTGCGAGTTGCGGTGGAAGTTCGAATAGTCCCACTCACTTTGGAGTCAACCTAACCTAATCTAACTCGCCGACAGAGCTACTGTTGCACTAATTGAGCTAAAATTTCATCTACAGCCATTGACAGATCTACTCCCCAACTAGCAGTTTTATATTTCATAATGGTTGTGAAAACGTTTCGGAGAAACAAATAATAAAACTGTATCTCTTCCAGAAATGTTTTCAATGTGTTTATAAAACAGCTATAAATAGGAAATTGGCACCATTTTAGAAAACAATAAAGTCTTTAATAATATTTTGTAACGCTTTTTGCGAACACTACAAAACAGTTTTATAAACATTTCGGACACTCTTGAAAAACAGTTTATAAAAGTTTTTTAATTTCAATTAAGGGTTATAAAATATAATCCAGGTCCAAGGAGTGATTTTGTATTGGACACTAGAAAACTGTAATAGATATTTCACCAAATGGAAGGTTGGGGCCATTTTGATAACTTTACTTTTGTAGGTATAAAATCGGTGAAGACATTGTTTGTGCTTCAAAGATTGATATTTCAACTTCGAATGAAATTTTATAGACAAATATATAGCCTATTATTAGTAAAATTCAAACGCGACACTCTTTTATTGAAATTTTGTACTTTTCATCTGCAAATATTACTATATGTGCAGTATGTCATATTTTCAACTCATCTAATGCTAGTATTCCGAAACGTTATCATTTCAAAATGACGTCGTTCTATAAAATAATTTGGTATAATAGCAAGAGTTTTAATGGCTTTCAGCTTCTATATAAAACTATTAAGAAACACTTAACAATCCTGTTTTTATCAAGAAAAAATTTGAAACACTAGGTTACGTGGGTCTTCGTCTGAAACGAACCATTTTTTAAAACTTTTTTCCAGTGACCAATATTACACGACGTTATTAGGCATATAGTTATTGGGACGCTAGTCAAATTAAACTTGACAAATTATACTTCATTACACGACCTATAAAATCAATATCAGCTGGTTCTTCTGAAGTGATGCATTTTATTCTTGGCGAAAGCAAATATATATTGGAGAAAGCAATTTGATTTTATAACAGTTATTTTATTGTTTTGGAATTGTAGTAAATACACAATACTATGAAATATTTGGGAAATTATCATTGAAGTGACAATATGGCAATGAAAACAAAATTGTATTTGAAAGCATTCTAGTAAATGGTTTTATTAAAACTTCAGGAAGCAGTTATAAAATAATCTTGAAATAGTTTCATAAAGAGCATAAAAACCTCACAGAAAGGTGCTCTGATTCTTCTACAAAACAATTTGATTTTATAGGAGAATATGTTTTATAAGTTACTTGTGAAAGAGTTTCCGTGATAATTTCGTGACTATTTTATAACGTATTTATAATTTTATTTTATGAACTTTTCTATGCCAAATTTATAAGACACTTTATTATATTTATGTTATAACGTATTTATAATTTTATTTTATGAACTTTTCTATGTCAAATTTATAAAACACTGTATTATATTCACGGCTTGTCTAATATACTCAATAAGCATTTTGGAAGTAATTATAAAATACCTACAAAATAAAACTGTTGTAGCACCATGAAATCATTAAAAAATGTAGCTGGTTGGGTCACCCATCATATTTTCCTTAATTCAATTCTAAAAATATAGCTGCATGGTTTTATTTTCAATAAACAAAGAGATCATAACCAAAACATCAAACTATTTTTGGAGAAAACTATGTTGAAAAAAATAAAAAAAAGAACGAACTAACCTTGTACACATGATATAATATCACCAATTATTCCAAAGTGAGTTGCATCTGAAAGAGTTGCATTTAGGCTACGTAAAAAGTTCAATTCACGGTGAAAATATTTTTGAGAAGGTAAGAGAAACGATTTTCATGAACTATTGTGACTCTTCCAGAAAAAACATAAAAACGGTTTGTTTAATCTATGTCGGACACTGATACACAATATCTTTGACTTTTTCATTTTTCCCATTGAGCGGTATCAGATCAATCAAATGAACAGGAACTCATTTCACGTACATGAACCTAGTTATTATCCACAGAACAAAATTGTATCCTCACATACTACGTTCGTTCCTTGGAGATGAAAAGCGGGTGCATATAAAATTAAATATTCTTATTTCGCTCACGAAACTTTGAAGTTCTCCGCAAAGAGAAGAATTGGATGCTCCAGAGCTGACATGATTAATTTGAATGCATTCTGATTTATGATGCCTGTTATGAAGAAGGTCTGTTGATTTTTTTTAAATTAGCTACACAACTAGGTCAGCTTTATGAATTATTTACTTCCATAATGGAATTTTGATGTGAATAATTTTGACTGGGGGAAAATGAGTAGGAATTTCCCAGGACGCAAAACACATTCGTGTTCTGACAACCGTCATGTTTAGCATTTCGAGATATTTGAAAAGTAATGAGAGCCCCTTTATATTTTTCACTGCTTTAGAGCCGCCAAACTTGTTCATTGTCCCAAGTTTCTGGAAAACACTATAGCCTCAATGGCTAACAAACGTGGTTCGTATATTAGTTTGTAGTTACTAATATACGAACCAAGTAGTGGTATATTAGATACTAATAACCAGTACTTAAATCCGCTCAAGAATCAGTACTTCAATTTTTCATCTAGACACCTCCTCACAAATAATTTTCCTTGTGTGTGTCCCTAGGTATTTTTTTCTTGAATTCTGTGTCTCTCTTGCTGCGATATTTACTGCTCTTGTTCTGTATCAGCGGGTTTGATACCCTTACAGTTGATTCTAGACATATTAACATGGTTAAACATCTATCAGGCATCATCAGCTAGTTTGTTCCCAGTGATTTTTAAGTGTACTGGTACTGATTAGGGTAAATCTGTTTCTATTCCTTGAATAAAAAAAAACAAATCTTGCTCTCGTGTTGTCGCTATATATTTTCAATCTCATCGTGAATATATTTTCAATCTTAGTTATCATACTTTCTTCAATGTATTTAAATTCACAACATTAGAATTTATAAATAAACTTGTTTTTCTATTATTTTTCTATAATCTATTGCATAATAAAGTAGATAGTTCACACTTGTTATCAAAAATTTACTACATACTTCAATAATAGAAGGAAAGATATATTTGTTTTGCCTAAACCTCGAACCAATCTAGGTTTAAATTCCCCACCATACAATATGTGTTCTCTAGCAAATTATTTGAGGAATATAGATTTCTAGTAATATAAAATTGTAATACAAAAACTTTAAAAAAAATGTTGAAATTGAGATGGCATCCTTAGAAATTATTACTAATTGTAACTGAGAGTCAATTTGAATAAAAAAAGTCCATTTGTCATTTTCAAGTGAACATGTCTTTCAATTTGCCTTTTATTCAGGTAATTTAGAGTAACTTTAGTTTTAGTCATTGTATTATATTCAGAATGGTTATTTAATTAGTTTTTGATATTGTAATCGATTATTGGAACTGCCTGTTCTGTAGATTACTTAAAAAATAAAATAAATAAAATAAAATATACAAATTGAAGCTTTCAAAACCTGTACGAGGTCTTATATTATAACGTGCGATTCTCAGCACTGGTCAGACTATAGCAGTAAACATCCATCGTCCGGTGGCGTCGAAGCAACATTTACAAAAACGATTATTTCAATATTCAGCCTAGTGTCACTGCACACTGGTTGAATCATTGACTGGTGGAAATAACGGATGCTTTGTGTTTGAGCTATGAATTCAACTTCTTCCAGTGGGGTTATTTGGGTGAAACTTATGAACATACCGTCTTCCTTTGACTCATTTGGATTCTGATGATTTTCTGTGTGCGAGTTGTCCCGCTTATTAGGAGTGAAAAGTCAAATTTTCAAGTCAACATTAAATGTTTGAATTGGACATATTTTTGAAAACGCCCTCTATTTTAGCAAATGTGTTCCTAGTCAAAATTAGTCTCCCACACTGAAATTGTATTGAAGAATACAAAGTTCAATGTAAAACTGATTTTCTGAGCTGAAACTTTTCATTTTTCTTCAAAAGTAGTCCCAAGTCTTGTGTAAACGAATATTTTTTTGAAGTTTCATTCTCCAGAGATGTAAGAAATAAATGAAGAAATGCAACGACTGAAATCATCGGATAATAATACAGGATGCATGAACCCCTGAAGAAGCTAGCCACTCGCATCTTAATCATTTTGTGTATTGTGTGTACTATATATTGAGAGTGAGTAATTCAGTGACTCTTTATTTCCTAATTTATTCTTGTGTTATTATTTACACAAAAACTGTGAACTGTAAATGTTTATATTATTCTATTCGAATCTGAAGAGAATTTTTTTGACCTTTATTGTTTGTTATTGTCATGATCGTTTAGCCACATACCACATTAGAATAATAATATCTTCAACCGCTCTTAGGGTGAGATTTTCATCCAACGCGTTCAGTGCTGTAGTATCGAAGGATTTGACGGTACCACGGACATCTAAATGGTCGGAAATTGATATTCGCTGTTGTTTATTCGCTGATGTTATCATTGTTTTTAATTTTTTTACTTGGTTATAAGTAATTTACCACAAAATATTTTATAATTACCTTAAATTTCGTTCTTATATGAGCGCACGCCTATGGTAAAAGAACGAAATTGTCTCCACACCTCCTTTTGAGGTATCTGTGTACTGTGAATTTATGAATAAAACTACTGAGAGTGGAATCTCTGGTTGATTTTTACTATGGTTCTACCCTCACTAGAGTCATCCAATTATATCCATCAAAGTATAATGTACCCCAAATACTTCACTTCATTTTCATGTATTATAATTCACTGATGAATGAATTATTATTACTATTATCGATCAACAGGGTATCCTGTACTCGTATATTGCATAATAATCATCGAATGTCAATGTCATTGAAAAAAGTAAACAATGGATATTATTTCATGATGTACTTACTGTTTGTAACCTTTGGTGGAGTGATGAATATTACTGCAGTTTTTTTCCAACACCAAATCGTTATTTTCACACCTCGATACGTGTTTCGATCACCAAGTGATCATCTTCAAGAAGAAGATAAAACTGTAAACTTTGCAAAACTAAAGCTGCTTATGCTATACAGGTATATCATACAGGTAAACCATGCAGGATTACCACCCATACAAGTATACCACCCTAAATTAATTTTACAATTGGCCTTTTTATTATGTTGCAATAAGTCCTTATGTATGTTTAAATGTTACAGCTATATATAGAACAATTTTCAACTATATAAAATTAGTTTCACAATATTGCCTATCTAAATATATCAACAATATGTATTTTTGTAGTAATCAGTAAACCCAACAATATTATTTTAAAAAGCTATATAGTATGCTATTTGGTATTGGTCCGTTATCGTTATTCATAATGTTATTATGTTTCCTCATTTCTACACTCTCATAGGCATCTAGTTGCCTGTTGTTGTTAACTAATCTTAATAAACTGAAGTCTATGGAATGGTTTTGTTGCAAAATATGATG
>WOGN01000672.1:0-22938 GCA_015342105.1 Leptinotarsa texana
AATCTACTTTGAATTGAAGGGGTTATATTTTTTAGGAGTGATTAATTTTTGGGAAAGAAAGTTTTTGGCTTTCTACTACTCCATCTTGATACAAAAAAAGAAGCATGAGGGAATCTTCCAAAGAAAGGAAGGAGAAGGAAGATTCCCTCATCCTTCTTTTTTGTATCAAGATGGAGCAGTAGAAAACCAAAAACTTTCTTTTACAAAAATCTTATCCTAATCAACCAAATTTGTGTGTTTCATACTTGGTTAAATATAACAAGAAATTTGAAATATTTTACTGATTATTAATTTACGATATCTATTTGTGTGGCATGATTCAAATTATTTTGTTATACCTGAAATGCCATACTACTGAAAGCACAATACATATTGTATAGGAATCCTGGGGGGAATAGCATATCATAGAAAATTAGAGACCCGGAATTTAGTGTTTATTCTGTTTGACAGCAAACCAAAGCGCGATTTAGTGTTTTTGAAATAGTGAAATAATTTACTAAATCACAATTGCTCGATCAACAAGATCCTAACGTTAGAATCTAAGAGGAAATGAAAATAGAAAA
Organism: Leptinotarsa texana; assembly: GCA_015342105.1. Taxonomy (NCBI): domain Eukaryota; kingdom Metazoa; phylum Arthropoda; class Insecta; order Coleoptera; family Chrysomelidae; genus Leptinotarsa; species Leptinotarsa texana. The sequence goes on from WOGN01000672.1 coordinate 564, forward strand.
GACGACGTCCCTAATTTCCAGAAACGCTTGGTAACTTGGTTTCTTCATCGACACTATCATGATTTAAAATCAACGGTGGATTTTCTATTTTCGAATCAGTTGTTTATTCAGGAAACATTCTTTGAAATTGATTGCATTTCTAGATTGGATTCCTAAGAGCTGAGAAAAAATATCGTAAATAATTATAGCAGAGAAATGTGTATGACAAACTGGAAAAAACCAAATTAGACTGGGGCTGAAATATTCAATTATTAATAAAGCTGAATTGAACGTTGACCATAAATAAAATATTGAGAATATCAATCATCTGAATATTTCAGATGATTTTTCTACTTCAATAACTTCTTATAGCTTGCAAAATTCTACTCATAAGACATATTTATTCAAAGATTTTAACATGTTCAAGAAGAAAAAAGAAATATCCCAAAAAAGATTCTCACAGAAACAAGCCTGTTTTCATCTAATACAAAGACTTTGAAACAACTACAAAAAAAATCAATTATCAAAGAATCGTCTATTGGGTATGAATATGACAGACGGTCGTTTCAACGGTTTCGTTTCTTATTTATAAATATTTAGTCGAGGTCTAGTACAAAGCAGGAATCTTCCAACACCATATGCTCGAAATAAGCAAAACGAAGTCACTGATGCATCGGATAATTATTTTTTTATGGAACGGTTGCTTGGTTGGCTAACCAAAGTGAAAATTGTAAAAATAAAACATAAGAAAATTATATTGTAGCTATCGTTATCCAACTTTTATTTTTTCGAGTTGGATGAATTTAAATTACATTGCATCGGATGCATTTTTTGGACGTCAACGGCTTCTATCAGGGTCGGATTGTAATATTTACTTTAAGCAGTAAAGATCATTTGGAAGCTTGATTAAGACAAATTCCTCAATTTTTTGCGTCGATATATAGCAATATAAAGCACTAAGATTGCGAAACAATTTTAGCACATATTTTTATGAAATTTATGAAACAATGTTTTACTTCCTTTAAACCGTTATTTTCTAAACAACCATACTGTTTTGAAACTTTTCTACCAACTAAAAGGGTTTCCAGAAATGATTTGCTGGTAGAAACGAACGTGGTAAATTTGTTGAAGATTAAATGGTCTACAAACTGAAAGAGAACTTCTGATTTAAAAAACCTCGTAATCCCCAGAGCAACTTTTGCTATGACAAAAATGGATCACGTTTGTTTGGTATATGGAACTGACCGCGATCATAAACACATTTTTCGTGTCTTTTTCCGTGTAAAATAACAACACCTGATGTCATTGATTTTTTTATTTCGATAAAAAATCCGATTTATTTGGATTATTCAAATGAATTATGGGAAAACTGATTGTGTATTTGTCTAATCACTTTTTTTTTATTATATACCTTTTGTAAACTTACAATTATTCATTTTGTATCGCAACAGAAGTTCGGGAAATATAAAATAGGTAATTTTAAATTGAATTCAAACCTTTGATGGCAATTTTTTGACAACTGATTATATCAGAATTTTTTTTCAGAAAAAGAAGAAAATATTGAAAAAAAATGTAGAAATTTGGTAGGTATAGTTTTTTTGGTTTTATTTTTTTGCATAACTATATGCTACAGAGCACATATTAGCACCATTTTTGAGGTGAGAAAAAACTGAATGGTCTTGTCAATTGAACAAAAAATAACTACAGTAATAGATGTTTGTACTTTTATGAAAAATATTGGAACAGTTTTCATTTTTATTGAAACATAAACTGGCTCCGCCTTTCTCGGATTTGATGAATGTGAACCTAGTACAACTGGGAAATCTACACTTGAAACGCTTTTTCATCCAAGCAAAAAAGTGAGGAGTCAGATCAGTTCAAACGTTTTTTTTGGACTTCTAGTAACTTCTCGATATCTGGAACATTTGGTATTGATTTTGAAGAATAGAAATTGGACTGTTCAACGATTAACACAATCAAATAATCATTGAAAAAACACTGAAAAAATTCAAAACGGGTTTGTAAGTCATGGAATGATTAATTCAACTCTTCACTTCTTTTGAACTCAACTGCCTTCTCATGCATCAGTAAATTTTCTTCTTCTCATTTCAGTTTTTTCCAAAACTTTCTTCATTTCTTTCTTTTCAATTTTATCTTCTTGTTTTTATCTTTTTTTACATTAACAAATCTATTTTCTTCACCACCTTTGATTTCCCTTACTTTTGGCATAGCCTTATTTTCATTGTGTGGATTGTGTCATTTGTTCATGGTCTAGGTCTATATGATCGAGATTTTCGGTTGGTAATTCTGGAAAAATTATTATTGGCATGTTTTCGACATTAAAATCGAAAAATTTATTTCTTTCGTTCTCATGTCGACATTCTTACTATAGATTCAAAATCCTCGTCTTCATTGATGGTCATTCCATCACTGACTTTTGCAAGATGATCTGCTGAATATTTCAACTCAACTTGTGATAGTGATTTTGTTTTATTATCCTTCATAATCCCTGTTAAATGAGAAAGGTCACCTAAGTGATAATACAATATTTGCATTAGTCCTAAATTCCCTCGAAATTCATTGTAGCAAATAAGCGTTATGTTTTCCAAATTGTGTAGATTAGTAATAATGAAGCGTTCACGTTGGTTCTCACCTTATTCCGTTCATTTATTTTTTACAGTACAGCATTGTTCACAGAAATGTCTGTAGCATATAGATTTATATGTCATGTAACTACTTTCTCAAATGACACATCCCTTACCTAAAGTTTTGTGCCGCCATCTCCATTTCAAAACCTGCATTAATGTGTGAATATTTCTGAAGTGTCCACTGGAATGAAAGAACGCATGATATTTCGAAAACCACAGTAGAATAATATAACCAGTAGGCTCTATTACCACGTGATCCGCCCGAGTTGGCGTGCTGTAATATCGAAGGATTCGATGGATTAGTTAAAATAACCATTCGGTCATTGATATTGTGTTTAGTATATTCGCTGTTGTTATTATTATTTTTAGTTTTTGTAGTTGGTTATTGTTGTTTGTTTTACTATTAAGTGATTAGTGAATGGGAGATGTAAAAAGACATTATTATACGAGCGCACGCCTATGGTAAAATAACGAAATTGGCTCCGCACTTCATTTCGAGGTCACCCAGTACTTTGTGAATTTATGAATGAAAGTAGGGGGAGTGGACTTACTGGTTGATTTTTACTGTGATTCAACCATAAGTGGGGAGGTGTATCATATACGTAACATCACGTATTTATGGGGTGATTAAATTATTATTTAAAATAATTTTTATTTTGTTCTCCTGGATTGCCGAATCCTATTTTAAATTGACTTGGCTTGGACTGGTTGATTGGGTTCCAATCATGATTTAAATTAGTCAACCCTGCCTGATACATATTTCAATTTTTGAAGTATACTCAATTCGCAAAGAAATATAAAGCTCAACAATGTAAATAAGCTATCTATTATTTGGAAAGACGGTACGCTAATTGAAAAATAAATCACAACTACGAATCACTGAATCAATGTATACATTTTATGATTTTCTTTGCTAAATAATGACATTATTTTTTGAGCAAACTGTCAAATTTGCTTCGCAACAATATGCAGATTTAAAAGGTTTTCAAGAAAATAAAACTAACTTATCATAATTTTTTTTCAAATATTTGAAAGAACACTCATTAAAAACGATCGATGTTAAAAAAGCGCGTTTGTTAAAAATGATTGTGTTGATATCGCTTTGAAAATACGATCAAGTTGCATCAATCTAGAATAATATCATCGTGGGACATAATTGGCAAGCATTCATGAAAGTGCATTTCATGTGTATCACACAGTAGCATGTTGAGCCTAATGATGTACAGAAATAACTCGTTCCAAACAAGTACATTTCTTTCTTTGTGTTTTACACATTATATGAAGACTGTACATAAGTAGTGTCCTATCAAATAAAAGTAATGATTAAGTTGATTGGTCTCTTACTCGCAGTCACTATTTCAAAAGGAATTTCCTTTCGAACGAAATGTTTTTGAATAACAAAATAATTATATCAATCGAGAACATGATTTACTGGCATCTGCTATTTCCAAATTCTGGACTCATTCATAATTAATTTGTGAAACAACTTGATTCAACGTGAATAACCGGTTCAAAACAGTAGAAAGTCTAGTATTAGCAATGAAAACCCGACCTCTGACCATTGCATCTCTTCTAGAGTGTCTACCGATGATTCGTGAATGTTTATGTAAAACTAAACACTGAATTATAAAGACAAGAGAAGCATCATTCACTCAGAAATGGAAGTAGGCCGGTCAAACCTCGGGGATACATGTTGGTTTGATTCGACTGTCTCTTGTCACACTTAAAAGGAAACTAGTCTTTCGACATTCAATCATGATTATCATTTTTGCGGTTTGAAATTGTGAGAATGATTTGTAGAAAAATAAGCGTTTTCTCATGAGGAATTCACAGAGAAGGAAGCTCTGTTATCATGACGAAATAGAAATGAAGGCATTGTCGCGGTCACTCGATATCAGTTGCAAATATAGAAAAAGTGCGGTTTGTGCGATTTTTGTGGCATTCTTCAAATAATGACTAACCGTTGTTTCATTACAGATAAATGTTGTGCAAGATATTCGAAGTGGAAACAATGTTTAGTTATTAATATAAGACTAAGGAATCGCAGTGTCACACTTGAAGTATTAGGTACGCAAAACACAAGAGATTTTTTATTCTTTCAAATATTTTTTTGTGGAGGACGCACTATTTCCACAACCTAAAAAATAAACAAAGCTAAATCAATAGAGAATCAACTGAATTGTAATAAAAGGTAATCTGAAAAGTTCACCCCGGAAAGTTACTGCGTAATATAAACTAATGAAGAGTTATTCTGTAACTTGTCGTATTCATGAATGTTGCCTACAAATTGAAAAAATCAATTGAAAGAAGTCAAATATTTGGGAAAGTTTTTGGCTTTCCACTACTCCATCTTGATACAAAAAAAGGAGGATGAGGGAAACTTCCGAAGAAAGGAAGGAAGTAACTCTATACATGGATGTGTAGATCATGCAAAGACGTAACTTTCAGTTTCCTTAAGTGGTTCCAAAACCTGAAATTCACTTCAAAATTTTCACATATAGTCAGTGAGCATACTTGAAGACTGGTTATAAATCAAATCATCTAAAATCTAAAGGAACAATTCATTTAGGCCAGTCTCAACTCCCTACACTGTAGGTTAATGAGCTGACACCTATCAGAAAACAACTACTCCCCTGGCTAACACCAAGAAGGGCGTTGGACTATATCCGACAGGTGTCAGTATACAGAAATCTTCACTAAAGTATTTCCTGCACATGCTGTTGACGATACAACTGCCGGAATAGATTTTCAATTATTGAACGGGCACACTTGCAGACCTGTTTAGGGTTATTTGGCCTCTCGTCAGTGCAAATCGATTTCAGCAGTTGTAGTATCGCCTACAGCATATGCAGGAAATACTTCAGTAAAGATTCCTGCACTGACACCTGTCAAATATAATCCAACGCCCTTCGTGGTATTAGCCTAGGGAGTAGTTGTTTTCTAGTAGGTGTCAGTCCATTAACCTACAGTGTAAAGAGTTGAGACTGGCCTGAAAAAATTGTTTCTTTAGATGATTTGGTTCAAAACTTTCGCCTCAAATTGTGGATAGCATTAATTTTTATGACATACGTCAAATGAATGAAATGTCCAGATGTCATAAATGAATACATATACGTTTCGACCCTCTCCTTGAAATACACTTGTTACCTGCTAAAATAATATATGCGGATTCTTTGAGTTTTCAAAATTTTCCATGATTGTCTTTGGTGATAAATTTTGTTTCACTTAAAAAAAAACAAAATTGCATAAGTAAGGTGGAGCTAGTTGAGCAATTTTTCACTTGAGCTGCTGTAGTTCCTCAGTGATTGTTTTGCAATTTGACGGATTAGAAATGTATCTCTTTTAAAAGTGTCTAAAGTAATTTGTTGCCAATAACACACGAGCTACAGCTATTGGAATGCAGAAAGTCAAACATGCTCAACGTACCACTTAGGTGAGGTAAGTTGAGCAAGGATATGGGGCAAGATGATCATTCAAAATATCTAGCCAATCCATGGGATAAATAATAACTAGAGATGAAATATTTTTTTTTTGACAAACAACTTTTTATTTATGGTATTTTAGTGACACACAAAGACGAAAACATAAATATAGGAGGTACTATATTTCCAAGGGCAAATACATCAGTTATTATTATTATTATTACTGTAACATTAATCCCTCGTTCCCCAGATTCCATTGCACCGTCGTAACGGTTACCCGTGTCCCTCATCACCATTCCCTCATCACTGTACAATAAACTGGATGTAAGATCAAAAAATAACTGCATGTCCCTCGTCATAAGACGTCACTCCTTCAGAGGTCGTTCACGTATCTCTCCATCAAATTCTACAACTTACTGTTATACAATTGTATGCAACTTTCGAAGGGAGAGTTAAGAATCATTCTGAAAAAACACTTTCTGGAAAACACTTCCTGAATACCAACAGGAACTTGAGTGCCGTGTCCTGAATTTACCTTTGAGCTTTACTTACCTTGTCACCTATATACCTATGATATAAATTATTATTATGTGATGCGTTTTTTCATCGTGTCTTTCTCTCTATTTATTATTTTAGTTGATTACAATTGTACATTTTCGGTTAAGTGTAAGAGTAGCCTTTGGCTAAACTGCGCCTATTTTGTACCTTCATCAATAAAGACGATTTATTATTATTATTATATATAAATTGTAAATTATAAATTATTTACAGTTCTTTTCAAAGATCACTTCATATAAGGTGCTCTAGAGGGTAGCCTAGAAATGGCTATTAAGAGAGTTTGGATAAATTCCAGTATATTTTTGGAGGTCCTGAAACGCATTCAAAAAAGAATATAATTTTCATCCTAGTCGACAAACAAGAAAGCTACGTCACAATAGAAGCGGTGGACTATGCCCCTGATAACGGTATTATTTGGACCTTTTAAATCTAAATTAAAGATAGCATTTAAAGACTGGCATGTGAATAACCCTGAAAACACTCTAAATATATATAACATTCCGAAACTGGTCAAAATCACCTATTTTGAATCATTTAATGGCAAAGATATTTCAAATGCTTTTGAAAAGACTGGTATATGGCCATTTAATAAATTAAAATTCATTGATGGAGAATTTGAAGCCGTACAAGTTTACTGTTCCGAGTCTACAGTAGACCCAAGTGACAACATTCAACAAATTATACCTGAAGAAACAAATCCTACTCAACAAGACCTATCATCGATATTGTCGCCAACATTACCATGTACATCATCTGTGGGATCAATTACGCCAGACGTTGTCCGGCCTTACCCCAAAGTGGACAGGAATACAATCAAAAAGGAGAAGGAAGGAAAAATCCACGGAAAATCACAGATATATACTGATACTACCGAAAAAAATAGACTGACTAATAAAAATATAAAAAGGCAAAGAGATGAAGGAAAAGAACAAGAGGGAAAACAGAAGGCTAAAGAGATAAAACGCGCATTGCATTTGCTATCACATACAAATATAAAAACCAAAGAAACAAAAAAAAACTGTAGAGGCTGCAACTGATAGTGACGATGAGACCGAGGGATGAGGCTTGAGGGAAAGTTCTTGTTCTTCCTTCGATGAGAAATCAGAAGGATTTAATGTTGAGAACGAAATTCCAGTTATGACTGGGAACATAAAAGAGAAAAGCTTTTTGTTGATAAAGTTCGAAAAAAAGAACGTTGTTTTACATTATATTGGATAGGTTATTACAAAATATAGCCCTAACGAATATAAAGTTTCATTTATGAGAAAAAAGCCTAGTACCCATAAATTTCTTTTCTCCAATATTAAAGATAAAGGAACTGTGGTATGTATATTGCCGCCGCCTAAATCTGCTTCTACAGCAAGAAAACCTGATATACTTACTTTTGAAAAATCTCACTATAATTCAATAACAGATTCATTGAGTATGGTTGAGTGAAATGTTGATTTGATGACTTAGATTTAACAAAGTTGATTATGAAATACTCTTTTGTTAGTTATTACTACGTTTAGAGTACATTTTATTTTGATCTCAATAAATGGATAAATTCATATTATAACCTGTTTTATTTATTGTGTATGAATGCTCCCCACTATGTACGAATGCACCCTTCCCTATGTACGAAGCTACCCCACATTTTTCAGGAGTGTGGCTGTTGCTGCATCATAGTACTTTGTATCAGCACTAAACTTTACTCTACTAAATATATTAGCTATACAACAGCATTAAAATTATTCTGCAATAACTAAAAGCTTTTCTTTCATACAGCTAAGAGTAAAAAATGTGATTTGGTACGTGACGGTAAGGTGAATATTGAAGATCTTAAAAGGTCTATTAGTTCTTCAAATGTTTCACATTCAACTTGTAAGAGTCTACAAATAAAACGAGCAAGAATAATAGGTATCAGCTTTGGAAATGCTGGAAATATAATGAACATTCACTATCATATGAATTCATTTCCACAGACAACCAAGTCCAGTCAAATACCTGATGAAGGTGCACCTCAACGAAAATTCTGAATGCATGAATCATACAATTTTACTCAACATAAAAAAATTGACTAAGCATATTTAAAGATCGTTGATATATTAGGAAACATCTCTGTAATTACGATATTTCTTGTGTGATCTGTTTCAAAGGAACTCATTTTCGTAGAATTTGCAATCACCGTGGGTGCAGAAAATTCCGCTTTGAATTTAATAAAACAGAAATATAAATATTTGCAGAGCCATCATCATATTTGATGAAGAGCAAGAGAATCATGGTTCTGAACAATTCTCGTAGCAAGAGAGAGGTGTTCAACGAAAACTTCTGAAGAAGAATCTTCTACAAAAGCCTTCATTATACAAAGGAGATGAAGATATTCAGAAAATCTATAAAGAATTATTGCAGCGTGGTAACTGGCAAGAAATAGAATCTTTATCAGTGTATCAAAGAATCAACTAAGAAGGTAAATCTGATTCTGATTCACACAAGGTTCCGGGTAAAATGAAATATATCCAATTACGGATATAATATAAAAAGTGTTCAATGATTAATATTATGCGATTAAAAGTGTAAAAAATGTAAAACCAGTTATAACACTTATTTACTTGTGTCGCATGTTTCACAATACAATCAATTCGTACATGGTTTATATAATAAATAAATAACACAAAGTAGTTCGTTGGGTTACTAATAGTTACTTCCTTCAATAGCGGTATACTGAAATGGCACTGTGCCTGCAGTATTGAAGTATTCACAAAATTCATTTCGTATCTTTAATGCATCATTTCTGCTACGATTACGATTTACATATTCAGAAGCATTCTGCCTCTCTGATAATTGTTCTGCATTACAATTAGTATCGTTGCGGCTTGAGATTCTATAATCATGAGGCACGTACGATTGACTGGAATCATTGTTATATTTATTGATCAAGTAATTATATACAAGCACACACGCGTAAGTTATTGTCTGTACTTTTTGCACCGAAAGAGATATTGTAGAAAGTAAAACTCAACATCTGTTTGCCAATAAGCCGAAAGGGTTTTCAACAGTTCTGCGAGCACGGCTTGATCTATAGTTGAATATTCTGTTGTCAAGCGTCAAGTTTCTATCCGGATAAGACTTTAACAAATTAGGTTTTAAGGCAAATGCGTCGTCGACGACAATTACGAACGGTGATTTGCAACAAAATCCTCGAATTTCGCATGGAACAGGTAAGTTTAACGTTCCGTAGTTGAGTTTGGTCCAAAATGAGCTCTAACGCCGAGCTCACTAAATACCATGTTCAGAACATTCTGTCCTGTATCACGCCGTAACAGCCACTCGCGACTCCATCATCGACGTTTTCGTTGTTCAAGCTCTCTCTTTCGTTTGAAAGCAATAACTGCAGCTGCCACAATAATTGCTTTTCTACGTCGTATTATTTCAGCTACAATAGTTTGTTGTTCTCGAGCGTCCATGGTACTGTCCATGGTTAGAAATACTTATATATTCAATGGCGATGTCGCTTCCCATGCACGCCTAGCGGCGAGTAGTGGCAAGCACCGTGTGAAGCCAACCTATCGAGCGCCACAGCCAATTTTAAACCCAGCAGCAAATTCTAGCAAACCATCCAGCAGCGAAATAAGCATCGTGTGCAGCGGACTCAAGGCTGGAAAAATTATTCTAATTGCGGAAATGATAAGTTCGTTGCATGATCCTGCTACTATTGTCTGATTTTTTTTTCGTGAAATTCAAGAGATATGTAACAATATAAGTCTAAAGATCTTGGCCAATATTTGACGTCATTGTATGTTCTGCTAATATCGGAGAAGACTGTTTGGGATTGAATGAAATGACTTTATTTTCATATCTGAAAGTTGTATTTAATTAATTATCGCAAGGTGATAAAACAATCCTTGTCATGATTCTGAAATGTTGTAGCTCACATTTTCTCAGAATAGTGAGTTCTATTTTGAAAAGAAATTAGTGGCATGAGAAATATCACAATTTTGCAGTTCTAATAGATTCCACGTCCTCAAACCAACTGAGTTTTTTTCCATGAAAAAAATAGAAAAATAGAAAAAGCGTTAATGTATTTTATAACCAGATATTCTTCGAAAAATATTGAAGACTTACATTCCATGACAATGGAATGTGATATGTCAGACGATGCGTTGATAAGAGGTGTATATAAAGAATCACCTTTTTATCAATATTTTTCAGAGGTTCATAAGAAAACTATGAAGAATACTGATTCCATGGATGATGAGTCTGAAAGTGATTCGTACACTAGCACATAAAACTATGTTGGGTTACATTCTTAAACATTTGTTCCCCTGTGGACAGGTATCATGAACACGTTTTTGGCAAAAACTAAAGAAAAGAAAAGACACAGTGATCCAAATGTCGAAGGTTAGTTCAGACTATTGAAACACTACCTTTTAAAGGGTAAAATGAACATGAAAATTGGAAGATTTGTCGAGAAAGTCCGCCAAAAAAGCAAACTCGATTTGAATACTTTTCAAATTAATTTCAGGAACACTCCTAAAAATTTTCGTAATCAAAAAAGATTTAGACGATTAAAACAAAAACAAATGGAAGAGATAGATCGACCGTTAGATGTTGAATCTTGAAAAAAAAGAACAACATATTTCCACTCCAAATTAAATCTAATCGAACAAGTTGATGAGTATTTTGAAAATAATAATCATTTTTGAATCTAGAAAAGTTGTGAAATTTTTATTTTCTGACAAATCATTGAAAACCCATGATCCAAGATGTCTTATGAATCAGTACCGTAACAGGAGTTTTCAGATATAGAGGCAGTAATGTTGAATTAGCCAATACAGATTTCACAATATTACTATCGCTTTATCATTCAGGCATAAAGCTATTTGACAATATTGGTGTCACTCATAAATGGTTTACGCATTATTGCATTGATGGGATATCCTTCTCCTTGATGTCACATTGTCCGGATTATAAATACAATTTCTACTGAAAATGATTGATCACCTCAGTGAAATCTTTGCCTTCCTATTAAACATTGACAAAAATTTATTTGATAGAAAGCTGTGCTGTCATCAAGGCTCTACTCAAACTGAACGTTTCATCCTATTGTTTGTTCTTTTATGAGATCAGAACGCCTTAGTGCAGGTACTATAGGTAAATTTGCCTGTATTTGGGTTACATTAGGTAATATTCTTTGTGTTGGATTTTCTCTAGGTTCACTGTGTATTGTTTTGTTCAGTATTGAATGTTAGGTCTTGTTGTGTTTTGATTTGTATTTGTTTCTCGATAAGTGAATTATAACTGTTGAATTTATGGATGTTTAAGTTTTCCCAGTTATATTTGTTTTGTATGGCGTGTGTTGCGAGGTTTGATTTATATATTATTGGGTTTATTTATGCATTTTTGGGCTCGTCGTACCTTTGGAACAGTTTTTTCTTGATTTGGCTGATATAGAATTTGTTGCAGTCCGAACATTGTATGCTGTACACCCTGTTTAGGTTTTTGTCTTCTTCTTTTTGATAGCAGTTTATTTTTTGTGTTATTTTCGTGTTTGGATTGTATGTGATGATAATCAGGGTTTTGAAGATGTTTGTTGGTTTTTTGGTTTGGTGACCAACGTATGTGAATGCTGTCCATCGTTGTATTTTTGTATATGTTCTATCTTATATTTATTTTTTTTCACATTGCAGGACAATTTCCACTGTTAAAAACTATTTTGAGACTAATTCAAATTTTGATCCTGAGCAATCCCAAAAATCTCTTCAACGAGTCATTTTGATGGCTTCGAAGAATGTCTCAGAAATATGTGAAATTTGTGGTATAAATAGAAAAGGAAGTTTCATCAAATGCGGCAATTGCAAAAGGTGGGTACATTTTGATGAATGTGCTAAATCAAGTGGCCTCCTAAATTATGTATTATCGTTTGACAAAGCCAGTGACATAAATTTCAGTTTTTTCTCTCATATATGTCGAATCCAGAAAATCCCTTTCCAAACCTCCGAAAAGTCTAAGATTATCATGGCAGAGCCAGAGTTGAGACAATTCATTTGGATGTACAAAACTACTTTTGTACGTTTTATCAGTACGAGAAATAAATGAAGAGAATCGCAGATTCCGACACACAATCGACTATTGTCAGCATCTCAAATGGGATTATCTTACTGCATTCATCAGTTCACAAATGAGTATATGGAAAGCTCATTACATAGTTTGCGTACTAGTACCGTTCGCTAATAAGTTTCTTTTCCGAATTGTATATGGTATTTCCGATGATGAGTCAACCAACTATATTGAGAAATATAGAATTGTCAATGAAATGGAAGACCTCAATGAATCCGACTATCTTGTTGATTATACGCTTGGCATGGTCTTTGATGAGTTATTGAAATATTCACGTTTAAAATTCACTGATCTTACTCGACTCTTATTTTAAAGATGCTCAACTACTCACCCCAATTTTACGTAATGTGACCCAAACATTGATGATTGTAACTTTCGCTATATCACAATTCTCATAATGGAACGTACCCTTAATCTTTCTCTTCATACAAGTAGTGCTATGCTACTACTTTTTTTTGTTCTGTGCAAGTACTTGTACGAAGAACAGTGGACGCAGGGCTGCTCCTGGCTATACAATTGTACGAATTGACATACAATTATATTTTTTCGTACATGACGAAAAGCATACAATTTGACTTCATTTGGTTTTGCATTACGTCATTAATTCGATATATATGTTTACAAATTTCAACCACTTCGTCCTTCGATAGTCGAATAATCTGTCTATCTCTATCTTCCGTCTCATTATGATAGGCGTGTCCCGCCTGTCCGTCTGTCACAGAACTCATAGAAGTCATAGATCACGATCACGTCGATCACAGAGCACAAAGCATTCAATGGTCAGATCAGTCAAATCTGTCGTAAACCGCTGGCGCTAAAAGAAAAATAAATCCACAGTGAGAAAAGACGAATTTTAAACAAATATTTATGAATGGTAGTTCGGACAATCCACAATCATACGGAGATGAATTTACATTCCTCGACAAATCTAAAAAATCCTTTTTTGTAAAATTTGTCAAAAAAATGATCTGGAGAAAAAAATATCACTTGATTAAGCATTTGAATAATGATACTCACAAAAAAATAAGCATGCGATAAGAACTACAGCACAAATAGATAAAATATCCCAAACTCAGTGAAAGCCCTATGTTTGCGCTGCAGTTGAACGAGTCCACAGATGTTGCTAGTTGAACGAGTCCACAGATGTTGCTTCGTGTTCACAATTATTAGTGTTTACACGATACATTAAAGATGATGATGTAGATGAGGAATATTGGTTATGTAATTCTTATTTCAAACGCTAAAAGAGTTTATTAAGGAAAATGGCCTGGACTGATTAAAGCTGGTTGGTGTTTATACAAATGGGGCGCCTTCCATGATAGGCATCCGTTCTGGATTTCAAGCACTCGTGAAACAAGTTGCTCCTCAAGTTTTCGGCTATCATTACTTGATACACCGTTACGCTTTGGCTGTGAAGATGCTTCCACCAGATTTGCTACATACGTTAAGTGGCATAGTAAAAATTGTTAATCACAATCGAGGCAGCGCTACGAACTCAAGATTATTCAAAATTTTGTGCGATAAAGTTGGTGCTATATTTAAAACTCTTTTGTACCATATAGAGGTACGTTGGTTATCAAGAGGGAAAGTTCTAAGTAGGGTTTACGAACTACAAGAAGAAATTATGAATTGTTTTTTGAAAATCAGATAACACAAAAAGAAAAAAAATATTGTGCCAAAATTAAAGACCAAACAATTGTAGCAAAGATGGCGTACCTTGCTGAAGCAATATTTTCCGAACATGGATAATCTTGAGTCCTACTCCTGGATTTTGAAACCATTTTCTACTTGCGTCGATATTTTCAAAAGTAGAGTTTCTTGGACTACGGGTGGATAACTCATTGAAAATAAATTTTCAAAATATTGAACTCGGCACATTTTGGCAAAAAGCAGCTGCAGAATATCCTATTATAGCTGACAGAGTTTTAAAAAAGTTGATTCCACAACTTACAGATGTGAAACTGGTTTCTCGACTCTTGTTACATCAATAACAAAAGCTAGAAACCGTCTGAATGTGGAGCATGACATGAGATGCGCGTTGAGTGAAACGAACCTAATATTGTTAAACTTGTGAATGCAAAGCAATATCAACCTTCACAGTAGTTATGTCCGAGATTTATATATTACTAGTTACCTGAACCTGCAATTTCTTACCTAATAAAGATATTTTTGTGGTACCTGTAGTAATAATAACGATAGAATAGAATGTCAAATAATTCGTAACCTAGATTTATTAGAGAATGTTTTTAAGTCAGAATTTGAAACCCAGCAAAGGACCTGGAACACCAAAATTTTGAGAAATTCCACTAGTAATATCCACACATACAGTCTAAGAAATGAAAGACCTTTATATTTTTTAGGCGAAGGCCTCTCCTGGTGTTGTGTCGTTGCTACGCAACACAAACTTGATTCACTAATAGTAAATGAAAATTATTTGGCGGATACGGTAGAAAAACTGAACAGGCGGTTATCAGAATCCATCAGAAATATTTCAGAAAATTCAAAAAGATTTTCAGAGTATGAGGAATCTGTACGAATGTCTGTTAATATAACCGAAGATAGAAACCCATAAGCTGGAAAAGTTAATTGATACTTTCAAAATACTGTGATTCAACAGCAAATTAACATGTCCTTATTACAGCTGAATAGGCAATTCCAAAGCCTAATCCATAACGTTCGAATAGCTATCCTCACCCCATCTGTCCTTTTATACGATCTGAAGAACCTAGAAGAACAAATAGGAAAGTTTGATCAAGGACTAGCAATAAGTATATCTGAAATTGCAAAGTACTACCAATTACCCTTTTTCTGGCAAAAAAATTAAAATTCACCTAAAAATACCCATTAATGAAAAATTCCACTCTTGGTAGATATTTGAACTCATTACTGCACCCTTCAGGTGGCATAATCAAAGATGCGTAATTGAACATACTATCTTTATAGCTGTCGTTAGGAATAAGAAAAATTCTGATAGGCAAATACGACAAATCTCTGGGTCAGGCCTGAGACAGTGTAGCCCATTCCATGACAAACTCTGCTATATTCCTCGTTTCTCAATTGATTCAATCAAAGGCCCAGAATTCGCTAAAAACTTATATACAGGTGCGACTGTTGAACAACTTAAGTATCATTGCCCAATGCGTTGCCACAAGTCGGATTCACTAATCATCTCGGAGATTTCTGAAAAAACCTATAAAATCACCCATCCTAAACCAGTAATGTCTATAAAATGCCCTCACAAAACCATTCAACTCCAGAATAGTACATATACTTCCCCAGGAGCCATAAAAATGACTCTTCCTTGTGACTGTGAATTAATCACAAACGGAGAAAAAATTATAACTGAAAGATTTCCCTACCCAGGATCCTTACCGCACGATGCCACAATCACACATATATTACCTGCAGCTTGGTCCAATCTGAAATCATTCATACTAAAACCCCATATGGATATCCAACCACAATACCTCAACTTATCAGAATCTCTAAACTCAAATACTTATGGCTTACATAGTGACTCTATTTTTCTCATATGGAAAGCCGTGATCTCTTTATGTCTAGCTCACATCCTCCTCAAATTGAATCACACCATGGCGGTCGTACCAAATATTCTGGGAATAGTTAGGGCAAACAACTAAGACACCCTAGTAGACATATTCTTTGGCATTCTCTGCGTACTATTGGCCTTATTCATCATCTATCTGCTGAGTCAGCTTTCTCTAAGGGGGGAAAAAGGACCAGCAAAAAAAAAGGTGAAAGTAGTAAAGATTGTTCAATAACAAAGTATAATGATGAACCTATACCGAGTAATTCACGCTTGGGAGATATTAAAACAGTAATATCGGTCGCCGATGAGAATCTTGAACTACAAAGCTTAAAACCTGGGCAAAGTATAGCTAGTTATTTGCACATCCTTGAAGAGGATTGCACCGTGTAAGGGAGCTTAAAAGTGTACAAGAAATAATTTTATTGTTAGATGTTGGAGAAACAGAAATAACTGTTCATCGCAAATAACCCAAGATTGAAATAATGAGTTGTATGATTCACATGCCATAGTATAGTTGTACCAATGGAAAATAGATTAGAATTATGAAAATGTCACCGATACCAAAGTTTAATAGGTGATTTCAATATTAGGAGCGCTCTCAATACGTGGAATCACCATGCAAATAGGTACTGATGAAGAAAGTTGAACAAAAAATATTTAGACGAAAGAAAATTAATAAATAAATAGATCCATTAACTTCAAGAAACTACTAATGATGTGGGTAGGCCGGATCAAGTGGTAAATACTTGCGAAGGTAAAAAACAAGTGTGTCATACGTGTCCAATAGACAAAATTCAATGTTCACGAGGCATCATCTCATACACAGACGGTTTCGTGAGACATTTAATCTCCTATTACATTTAAGTAAATAATATTTCTCCTCTCCAACATTATATTTCATAAAGCGAAGCGACCCAGTCTTTTTTTATCTTCTCTCATTTTTTGTACTTATACAACTGGGAAGTGTTATATTCATTTACAAACATAATATAATAAGAACTCACTTGCCTTTAATTTTCATTTTCATATGCGGCTGACGACCAACACAACACCATCTCAAGGACATTCCCGGACGACACCGGCGAAACAGATTACCCACCTTCCATTCCTACGGAACAGGTCTTTCGCAGGCATGCAAGGGCGAACCCAAGCAAACCTACATCATGAAGTACCTCATTCAGGAAGCCATGAGACAACATACAAAGACCCAGCCTCATTCCCAAGGTCATCAGCAATAAAGTAACCCTTCCTCTACAAAGCAGTATCCCAAACCGGTAGTGTCTTAATCTTCACAACAATAGTGCAATAGTCAAAATTAGAGCATTTTCTAAAACACAAAATCAGAAACATACGCTCTTCAACATTCTCTACACAAAGAGATTGAAAAGCTTGCCTGGCACATTTTCTCCGAAACGACCTCCTGATAAATTGCTACCGTCCATATAACGGATAGAACCACAAGGATAACGAGGCAATGCTAACTGGGACAAGATGAATAACTACACAAACATTCACAGAATCAATAATGACCAAATGCATTCACCTTTCACCAGTACGAGTATTGTAGTCGGTGAAGCTAGCCGTGGTCGAAAACTCGGGAGGAGCACCCCCACGTTTCAAACGCTGCATATTTCGCTAACCAAGTGACCTACTTTCACCTGACATATGACTCAACTAGATCAGATTCAACCTTCGATATTGCCTTCCGTACAATATAAATATGCGACTGTGCACAGGGAATGAGAATGAAAATATCAAATGGACATTCGGTGATAAAGTGCCAGCGCCGGACTAAGTAACTTGTGTGCTGGAACGTTTCAGTGAATGAACATGTTTTCGATTTAAATAAAATGATTTGAGGCATCTCTACTTGAGAAGTATTATATTTTTTATACCAGATGACATGATATAATAGAATGTTGCATTTTTTCATTTTAAAAGCCTGTTAATATTTTTTAACCCTTCGGTCGGCGGGCCAGCGGCAATCTGCCGCAATTTTCCATTCGACCTGCAGGTAAAACACAGGCAACAAAGAGATAGGGAGTGCAAGGAAAGCACAAAAACGGAGCTTAAATCTGTTTTAGGAGCCCTGTTTTTGATTCTAAGATCACGATGTGGATACTCTAAAGTATGCAAGAATTTATTCCGTTCATTTTGAGGAAGAAGCGTTTGAAGTGAAACCCAGTGGAAAAATATTCCAGAAACTGAACTAATCCATAACTTAGTCACAGAAAAGGAAACAGACTCGCCCACAAATTTGCAGAAGTAAGTAAAAATAATCTAACAGAGAAATAGTTTTAAGAAGTTATCACAAGCAATGGGTTAGCTGTATTTGTAAGCTAATTTTCACCACGATTCCCAAATCTGTATCCGTCAATAGTAACAATATGCGTTTAATAATAATAATAATAATGATTTCAGTTCATTTTGATATTTTAGGTCAGTATTTTTCTGCTTGTCATTTCAATGTCAATTAATTATTGTTGATATTTGCAGTCTAATCTTATAGTTTTCCAGAATATTCAGAATTCATGTTCTTTGACATGTGCATGCTTGTGAATACAAATAACAGCTTGAACATTATTATTATTATTATTCTTTAATAATCATAAGAAACATGAACGATGTTCATACTAGGGAAATAATACTAAATTAATGGACTTCAATATAACAATTTAAAAAAAGATGAACAGTTTTTGAAAAAAAACTGAATTTTATTTATATTCATTTCAGAGATCCTGATGACCTAGTAGCTACCAGTGATTTCTCAACTCCTCGTAAGGTCAGAAGAAATCTGAAAACAATGAAAAAAATCTTGACAGGTCAGAAAACTAAAATTAGAACTTTACAACAGTCAGTGCGGAGACTGCGGTCCAAGGTGACAAACTTGAATTCATTGATAAACCATTTGAAAGCTAAATCTTTGATCAGTGAAGATTGTGAAAGTTCATTGAGAGTGTGTTGATGAGGTTTCAATTGTATGAAAATTATAGATTTTTGTAGTTGATTGCTCATGAACTTCTTTGCCGAGCAGAAAATATGATAATGATAATGAAATAGTCATCTTAGATGTCATAAGGAAGTGATTGAAATATTTTCGGTGCTATAATATGTAGCGCATTATGGGATATATTGGGTTGTGTGTTTTTTTTTTCTATACACTTCATTTCAAGTAGCATTATGGGTACAGTTTAAACATATACAAAACTCCTTTTTTTCCACTAACTCTAAAATTTTTATTTTGTTTATCATCTCAACAATCTGTGGAGGAATTGAAACAAAAGTTTTCTTTTATGAATAATCGACTCATTCTGAGAAAATGAAAGTTCCAGCAACTTACTATTTTATGTTCTTTTGAATTCATACATACACGATTATGACAAATCATGTGATAACAACTTTTAGATCTTGAAAGATATTTAGTATATTTTTTGTTGCAGGCTTCTATGTCAGAGTCAACATCTGAACTTTTCAAAAGGATGCTTACGGGTCCCAGAACTCAAAAATATATACCAGCACTTAGATCATTTGCTCTAACTCTGAGATTTTATTCTACTAAGGCATATAATTATGTTAGGACGACATTCAATAATTCTTTACCGCACCCGACAACTTTATCAAAATGGTACCAATCAGTTGATGGTGCTCCTGGGTGGACAAAAGAAGCGCTAACAGCATTGAAACTGAAAGTTGATGCAGCTAAACAAAAAAAAATGTGATATTATTTGTAATTTAATTTTTGATGGAATGTCAATTCGAAAACAAGTTGAATGGACTGGCAAAAAGTTTTGTGGGTATGTAGATATTGGTACTGATTTGGATAGCGATCAACTTCCTGAAGCTAAAGAAGTGTTGGTGTTTATGCTAGTTTGTTTGAACAGTTGTTGGAAAATACCTGTTGGATATTTTCTCTTAGATAGTATTTCTGGATCTGACAAAGCTGGTCTTGTTAAGAAATGTTGATGATAGAGTTGGTTGATGAAATTGGGGTAATTATAAGTAGCAAACTTTGTCAATCATTTAACATCAAAATTTCTTATTTCTTGATCAGAAAGACGTAGTGCGACTCACTTTGTGAATGTCTTTCAATGGGGATATTTTCATTCACAAAAAACAATTTTATGGATACACCAGATATTTTCACTAAAAGAAATTCAAGGAACCTGTTATGAATATAAATGTGCTTTCAACACACTTTTTGTGGATTTCAAGCAGAAATATGATATAATCAATAGAAAGCGAATTTATCCAGCAATGAAAGAACTGACAATACCTAACAAGCTGATAAGGTTAGTGAAAATGACCTTGAAGAAAACTGAAAATGAGATAAGCTCAAATCACTCATGATCAGTACACTTTGAAATAATAAAGGGGATCATACAAGGGCATTTGCAGACGACCAATTGGTTCAATTTGGTTCAAAAGATAATTTTCAGAAGGAGTCAACAAAGATGAACGAAACAATTTTTAAAAATAAACACCATTGCATTTGCTGTACCATAAGGAATAACAGAGACGGTAGAAAAGTCTGGTTTTACATATTTGATGGTAAAAGTGAAAGAAAACGGCCACGAAAATCGAGAAATAGAAGCAAGAATAATGGAAAGATATCGAAACAATGTCAAGGACATAATTTAAGTTGAAATTTGCTTCAAAAAACTAAGGAAAGATTATACAATTCAGTAATCAGGGCAATAGCGATTTATGCCAGCAAAAGGTGGATGCTAATGAAAATATAAAGAAAAAAAAATACTTTCGAAATAAATAACTTCGTATAATCGAATGATTATATGAGAGTAGTTGTTTCGAGATGGCTTTTCTTCCAGTTTGTGTTTGAAAGTTACTTCTTTGATGATCTATACATCTTTGTATAGGGTTCATTTTTTGGAATTGCTTACTTTCTTTGTTTCTTTGAAAAATTCACATATTTTTCACATGAAGATGAAGAAGTAGGAAGCCAACACCTTTTTCATTCCCCCCCAAAACTGATCTCTCCTAAAAATATACCTCTTTCAGTTAAAACCTGAAAATATTTCGAAAGTGGCTTGGGTGAGTACATGAAAGTCTTGTATTGAATATTCGTCTAGTTCCTACTGAATCTTCATCTGAATTTCGCTATGAGATTGTAATTAGTTATTCGTCAAAAACAAATGTTTGAAAGTGAAGTAAATTTGAAAACAATCTGATAGATTACATAACCGCTATCTCACCTGTAATCGCAGGATATCCCTTCTTTCCACCAGTTGGTCCCATTTGTGCGTAGAATACCCCATCTTCTGGTTCATAGCACTGTATAGGAGGAATCTCCCAAGCTTCACGCTTTTTCACCGGAGTTGGAGGGGGCACAGACCTTACGGCCATTGAGGCTTCTCTTTGAGGAATCCTTCTCCTCTGTTGTGTCTGTTCTCTGTTTTTAGAAGCACTATTCTCGGAATCACCGGCACTTTCTTCTGGAACCCTAGCATTTCCTCTCACGCTACCTCTTCTTCTTCCTACATTGTCGTTGGATCTCCTGGGGGAATTTGTTGTCGGTTTCACTGGTGCTTCATATTCCTCTTCCTCCTCTTCCACCTTCTCTGCAACTTTAGATTTGTATGGGCTACGAAGAGGTACCATTGATGGTTGTTCGTTTTCGGGCATGGGGCAGTTCCACTTAGCTGGACGGCCGAAGTCAATGAAGCGGTTTTTCTTGAGGTAGCTGCTGTGGAATGATACCTCCTTTCTCTGGTTGAGTGGACCTATGGCCCAGATGATAGCTTGAGTATGATTCGTGAAGATTTGGCGATCGAATTCGTCGGAAGCTCTTAGAGGTCGTTGGTAGGTAACTATTGAGTAACCGTTCACCATGGCAGCATTGAGAAGGCGGATGTTGTTGGAATTATCCTGAGGTTATAGAAACAAAATAAAATGTTTACTACGGACACAATTGTTTTTACTGGTATAGTGAGTTCCATGAACATTCAATATAAATGATACATTTTGCTTTGATTAATATTTTTGGGTCTAACGAAAACACTATTCCTACACCAGAATAAAACGACGAGCGTTTCACCAAGCAAGTTAGTATCATCCGGAGACGAGTGAAACTAAATTTTACCACTGAGTTTTATATATACATATAT
>WOGN01000673.1:0-22938 GCA_015342105.1 Leptinotarsa texana
GTTCGAGAAAAGATCGACAATGTTCGTTGCCGCAACATAAAACGGGCGCTAGTCCCTGTTCGAATCAGTCTGTATGGAGAAAGCGAGATGTTAACACATTGTGCAGATAAACGTGTGTAAATAAATTAGTTACGTAAATATTGTAAAAATAAATTAGTTTGAGACAGTTAGTGCATTAATCCGTTACAATACATACATACATACATACATACATACATACATACATACATACATACACACATATGCATGTATGGATGTATGGATGTATGTATGTATGGATGCATGCATGCATCCATACATACATACATAAATACATACATACACACATACATACATACATACATACATACATACATACATACATACAGGGATGAAGCTAATATATAGCGACATTTTTCCTACAGACATTAAATTCTAGACCCCAGCTACTTCCGATCATTCAGTCATCCAAGAATGGTAATTCCTCATTATTTTCAATTCCATAATATAAATTCACCAAAATTTTTCTCGATAAAATCAATGATGAGTGTCGAAATGTGTTAGATACCAAAAAAACACTACCTCGAGAGTTAGGATTCAGTTCACTTCATCTTCTGGAGACTCCAACTTGGTTAATAAAACCTCCGTCGAAAAGAGTGTTGCAGTTTTGTTGTTCGAAAAAATAAAGTGTTTTGTATTTATGCGTATCATAAATGTTGTCGAAATTATTATTTTCAACAAGTAATTATTATTTTCAGAATTTATTATTTCTAAAATAGTGTTCATCGATATGAAATGATGGATTTTGAATATATGTATTATGATTTCATTTTATAAAATACTTATCTCATATATTGAGCACAATCGAATGAAATGTGTGGCATTAATTTTACGATTTTGTTTTCAACAAGCGCTCCCGTTCCTCCGATCTACCTCAAGATTGTATCAGATTATTCAATTTCTTGTTTGGCGACATCTCGAAAAAACGTACAGAACCATGAAAACTTCTGCAGACTCTTATCCTCTAGTACATAATGATATTTAATATATATACTTTCATACATTGGTAGCAATACATTGTTATAGGAAAATTCATCAAATTTAAAACTTTGGCACATGGTTTTCTCAGGTCTATTTTCAAATCTTATGATGGAGAAATCAAAATGTACAAGTAATAGTTGAATATACATTGCATTTCTTTAATGTTCCCCTGATTGATTTTGTGAACGGGTCAACTAAAAAAATTTGAAATTTGGGTTAATAAAGTTAATGTACCTACGAAAAGTTTATTTTGAAGTGAAATTCACAGATGAAACTTTCAAGATGGCGGCTTGGCGTCATCTGGAAAAAAATTTATTGAAAAAGTATTGTGACATCTTTTTCAAGCTTCTTGAAAAATGTTCGAAACCCTAGAATATATTGGCAATATCTTCAACTACTACAAAATGGTGGAACTTTTAATAATTGCTTGAATACATTGACATTTAACTACATAATATGAGATGATAAGTTCGAAGCTCAAAGATGCTGGAAATGGTTGTCTTGAACTTCTTAACATATGAACAGCCCAGCCGAACATTTTCGAACACAGTAACGTCAATGTCTCTACAAATATGTATTATTCTCTGCCGTATATACGATATTGTATCAGTTCCAGTTACATACACCTTCTGCTTGAAATAGCTCCGTGAATAAAAGTCCAAATCTGGCGGGCGGGCCGGCCATTCTGTAGGACCTCGACGGCCAATCCATCGACCGGGAAGAGTAGTATCCAAATAGTTTCCTACTTGTCTGAAGTAATCTGGTGGTACTCCATCTTGTTGGAATACAATATCCATATCAAATTCATTAAGATTCGCTTCGACGATTTCAGTGATGAGAGGGTCAACAATAGTTTCCAACATATTCAAATACAGTTTCCCTGTTGGATTTTGATGAATTAATAGAGGTTATACAATATGGTTTTCCAATATTTCTGCCCAAACGGTAATTTTTCTGGATATTGGATATGTGTTTCCGGGAAAACAAGAGGATTGGTGTCACTCCAATACGGCAATTTTCTCTATGAACATTGCTGTTTGAAAGAATGTACATTCGTCACTAAAGCAAATATTGTGGAGATATGTAGAATGCCTTGCAATGGTTTCCGTCATGATTTCGCAGAATTCTATTCTTCGATTAGGGTCATCTTCAGTTAATCGGTGTACCATTTGAATTTTGTATGGATGATATCTATTTCTTTTCAAAAGTATCAACACAGTAGAAAGAGACACCTCACAAACATTCGCGACAGACCATCTCACTAATTACTGTTCCTCCGGAAAGGACGGATGACCAGGGGGCTTTTTGTTATGTACACTACCGGTATTTGTGAATTTGGATACAAGTTCCCTCAAATATTTTTTGAACATAGAACTATTCGGAAAACGTTCATTGAAAATTATTTCGGTATCGTGGAAGTTACGCGTCGCACCGTGAATAAAAATCGCTCCAATTTTTTTCCCAATGGTCGAGAATTTGCCATTTTAGAGATTGTTGACGTGGTACCTTTCTACTAGTAAAAGCGAAAACTAAATGAGAATATTCTAACTGAACAATGATATTCATTATGGTACTGATATTTTTTGTTG
The DNA here is from genome assembly GCA_015342105.1 of Leptinotarsa texana. NCBI lineage: Eukaryota > Metazoa > Arthropoda > Insecta > Coleoptera > Chrysomelidae > Leptinotarsa > Leptinotarsa texana. Next base: position 2,610 of record WOGN01000673.1, read on the forward strand.
TTTTCATGAACAAAAAATAACTTAACAATGTTAATTAGTGGGAAAGAAAGTTTTTGGCATTCTACTACTCCATCTTGATACAAAAAAAAGAAGGATGAGGGAATCTTCCAAAGAAGTAAATTCCAAAGGAAGTAAATTTATGCATAGATGTGTAGATCATACGAAGAAGTAACTTTCAGAGACAAACTGATAGAAAAATATAACCCCTTCAATTCAAATGTTAATTAGGTTGTTGGAATTGCCATATGGCAGATAAATAAACAAATTCAAAAACTCTCACTCAACATATTATGAACGATCAAACTGAATTGAATAATACGCCATTATTGAATCTGTTCATTCGCAGGTAAAACTAGACTTCCGGAAAATATTTTGATACCTGACTTTTTCAGGTAAATTCATTACTTAGCTAGACAAATAGGTACCTGAAGAAGCTATTGTATAGTGTCGCGGTTTTTGTAAAATCCTTATAGTGAAAATCATATAATAAACTATTGATTAGTTTTTTAATATTGATTTTCATCAAGTATCGGCCAGTTTTATTCAATTAAAAAAGAATATCTGTAGAAGTATCGATATTTATGTGTTTGTCTTCAGGAAATTATTGAATGTTTCGCCATTTTGTAGTAGGTGAAGATATTGACTTCATATTCTAGGGTTATGAAGTATTCGTCAGGATCTTCGAAATGATGTGCTACATTTTCATCTGTCAATTTCACTTGAAAATAAAATATTCATGCATTGATTTCATTGTCCCAAATTCCAATTTTTTGAGTTGACCCGTTCAAAAAATAAAATAAGGGAGAGGACATTAAAGAAGAAATACACGGTATTATATTTCATTTCATATATCAGTTTTTTTCATGTCGCTTCCTGTACTTTACGTATCTAGAGAATGTGAAATTTCTTTCAATTCATGGCATTAAGTATTAATAATACTATATCATTTCCATTTTCAAAAAAATTTGTAAATTCACCTTTCGAAAAACACAGCGAAGACAATTTCGTGTGTTACAGATGAGCGCTTTGGGCGATATTCGAGTTTAGGTAAATACAGTGTTTTGCCGATATTCGAATTCAGATAAATGCAGTGATAGTGAGGTAGGGCGGATACAAACAGAGTAGATTTATGAGGTCTTTTGAAGAAATTGGGAGAATTTCCTTTTTTCCAAAAATATTGTTGACCCCTTCAAAGTAGTCCACTTCAGATATAATTTACTTGTGCCAGAGTTGTTCTCAATTTTTGAAGCAGTTATGATATGCACTTTTTATACATATAAGAGATAAAAACGAATAGCTGTCTCAGCGATTCTATTTTCATTTCCCCAATCGTTGACAAATGATGTACTCTTCAATCTTGGGAACAGGAAAAAGTTTCAGAGGGTCAAATCTGGTGAATACGGTTGCTGAGGCATGATTAACTTGTTGTTTTTGGCCAAAAAATTACGAAAAAGCAATAACGAGTGAACAGGTGCATTATGTTATTGATAGGCCACGAACCACGAATTGTTTCTTCACAATAATAAACGTTCTCTCTGTATTGCTGCTCGCAAGCAATGCATATATTCAGAAAAATACTCTTTATTGACCGTTTTATTATATGGCAAGAAGTCCTCATGCTACGCCAAAGTCATCGAATAAAACAATGGACAAAACCTTGGGGTCTAATCGAACTTGGTGTGCTTTTTTACCTTGACTTTCCTGGGCTCTTCCATATGGATGATTGTACTATGGTTTCGATGTCATAACCATATACTTTTGATAGTTCGTCACAAGTTATAAGCCTTCCTAGAAAATGTGGATCTCCATTGACATCATTCAATAATTCCTGAGCGATATTCATGCGACTGTTCTTTGATCAAAATTCTGATATTTTAGAACAAATTTCGCTGGCACACGCTTCAAGCCCAAAATTCTCGAAAAATCGTATGGCATGAGCTAACTTACATTCAGAACAATTCCTCAATTTCCTTCAATTTATCAACATATTCATCGGTTGTTGATGTGCTGGGGTGACCAGAGCGAGCATCGTCATTCACATTTTGTGAAATTTCTGCGAGACGATTGTACCACTTGTAAACATTTTCACCCGAAAATTGATGCAGAAAATCTCTGCACACGCAAAACACTTCTGAATTTCAAGCCTTTCACCAACAAACTGAACATGCTGAGCAGCTGAAACTATGACCGTATGTTAAAGATGAGAGTACAAACATAATCGTCAATCAAATGAAGGTAGACCGCAAAATCTGAACATTCACCTTATTTTTTTAAAATACCTCGTATTCGACTCACCACTGCAACCTGCGAGGGTTCGTTGTGGCTCACAACTATTCCGACTCAATCGAATAAATTCAGCTCCCAATCCAGACTACATCCCAAGCAACACAAACGTGTGACTTGAAAGATATATTTGAAGCACACGCTCTTCATTGGCTGCTGGATATTTATTTCACCCACGAACCTGATCTCCTCAGGTAACTTGAAACCATCCAGGCCAAAACTTTCGGGAATTTTTTACGCAAATTCATTGATATTTTCAAATCTTTTTTCAAATTTCCAAAATTTTGAAAATTTTTCGAGATATTAAGAAAAAACTAAAGCCCCATTTTTTCACTTAATTGTTAATAACTTTTGTAATTTCTATCGGCGCGTTTTCGGACTTTTCCCTAAACTTTCTAGGCAGAAATACGAATCGAATTACACCTTGGTCGAAATTTTTGGACAGGGCTGATGTCATCAAAAAGAGCTAAATCGAGTATATATAAAGGCATCAGTTGACAATGATGTTTCTGGGTGTTTAAATTCCAAAACTCCCCAATATCTGAAGCAATATTTCCATATGATGGTTTTTGTAAGTCAGATATACCAGCTGATACCTTACATTCAGCCATGTAGGGTTTTTTGCTTGTAGGTTGGGTATGTTATCATTTGGGGGTGATTTGATTTATTTGATTAAGCAGATTCTGCTTTTGCTGCTCAAGAACTCGATGCGTAATATCCTTACTTTCAAGAAAGCATTCGCTTCCTGATTGCATTATTCAGTCTTTCAGGTTTATCAGCAGGATCAAGAATTGAAGAACCGAGCTCTTGCACTTGATGTAATATCATGAAAAGAACAATTGGAGTTGTTAGTTGATGCTTATCTCCTCCGCGGGTCAAGTTTTTTATGGACTTGTGCAAGCGAAGAATTATCAGGGTCTTATCTTCCAACGGTAGATTCCGAGCAGTTGACATTACCGTGTCAAGGCTTTTCACGAAAAAATTGCGCACAGTATTTCAGAGGTTTGTGATATTGAGTGAACCCAGAGGCTTTTCAACACCAATACACCGATACACACTCCTAAGAATGATGAGTCATCTAGGACGACTTTTGTGGCGGAGGTCCTGATCATATGCAACTGAAAGGAATGAAAATTTCAGACAGAATTCTACCGAAGTTTTGTGATTTTCAGAAATGTTTATTCCAAACCAGCAGAATGAATTGTTTTTTCCATTCTGACGATAGTAGAATACTACTCATGAACGTTGGTATACTGTACGATAAAACAAACTCAAATTACTTTTCAATCTTTTCTGTTTTCCCCTTCATCATTTTGAACCAATTCCAGTGCATTGAAGTTGAATAGAAATGGTCCGTATTACCATAATGAATAGAACCCGGAGATACAATAAATTTTTCGACTGAAAATATAACGAAATTGAACGTTGTAAGGGAAAAAGCAGTCATAAACAAAACTATGGGAACCGACAAAGGGGAAAATGGCGCTGCTTTCGAATGGAAATGCCCTTGCCTCCAATTCTCTTCTATGGTCAATCCAATAAATAGCGAGTCGATTGCTGTGTTTTGTCTCTGAACCCACCGAAGAAGAAAATCTAATTCGCTAAGTGAATACGGATTCAAGTTTTTTGAAACCAATGAAACGTTTTGTTATTTGAATATTGACAAATCGATTGTTTAGGTTGAAATTAGGAAGATTGTTCCGAAAAGAAATCATCGCGAGAGAAAGAGATCTGAAAAAAAATGTCTCACAAATTCTTCGAGGAAATGAAATTCTGATACATGACAATGTGAATAACTTTATACCGGAGACTGATCATTTGATTTGTGGAATAATAATCACCGAAGTTCACAATGATTCTTTTTAATTGAGAAAAGTGAGTTCGCGGGCATAGGTGAAAGTTTAGCTACAACTCAAATCCTGGTTGAATTCCGTCTTGTGTTATTTTCAGTTCAACTTTTGGGCTCGACTTTGAAGCCATTTTCATAAAGCTATTACTGCCCAGAGGTCTCAGCTTGTTAGTTTGTGATTAAAAAATTGGTAACTAGGACATAACTTGATGATGATAGCTCAGGTAAAAATTGTTGTTCATTATTCTCAAGTCTCACGAGTAGTTCCTAGATTGATAAATAGTTCAGGCAGTCACCGATTCAGACGTAGGTCCCAAAGGAAGTGTGATCACAAAAAAGACTGACTATGTAATCCGGCAGGTGATCATACCAGGAACAAAACTTTTTGATCCCTCTCAAATTATGTGAATTAGATTCCGAAATACTGGTATCTGTCACCAATGAAAAGGGAACTGCGATATTCGAATAATTGAGATTGTTCTTCCTTACAGGAGCGTTGAACAATGTTTCAATTATCATGACGTCAAATAGCGTCTCCGTGTGTCTCAGCTGAGTGTGTTCCGGAAATTCAACGGGGTGGAGAAATAGTGATGGAAATATAATTTTGTTTTATGCACGGGCCTTTTTCTTCGTGGCTGGCGCCTCAGTTGAAAATTTAAAAATCCTTTCTTGTAGCACAGTTAAAATGTAAAACGAACCCAAATACGAAATTTCAGCTTTCCAAAATATATCGGTATAGAGAAACAGTGATGAAAAGACAACCATATTTTATGAACGATCCTTTTCCCCCGCAACTGGCGCCCCAGTTAGAATATTCAAAAATTATTTCTTATTACACATCTGCAACATATAACAAACCTACACACAAAATGACATCCTTCGAAAACATAGAGGTACGGAGAAACAGTGATGAAAAGCTAAATTTTCAAATATATACGCGCTCGTTTTACCCCCACGTGGGGCGCCTCAGTTGGAATATTTCAGAATCATTTCTTAGTGCGCATCTAAGACGTGGTGACCACCTATATCCTGGGACTCACCAGTACGGCGAAACATAGATGAATGCGTAAATGTTGTGAGCGACTTTTGCATTTATGAATATAGACTCAAGAAGAGTAATTGGATGTCATGAAAATTACAATTATTCAACTAAATGACCAGAGTTAACCACATAACTACTTTTTCAGATGGTGTTTCGAACAATTCAAATCAATGCTACGAAATAATTCTGACGAGATTTCAGTAATATTTCCATCGCTGAAAACTTGAAAAAATTGAATTAATTTTGTGATGTTCGCAATACCCTGGCTTTGTACATTTTTCTAGAGTGGTGCTTCCGCATCTGTTCCTCCCAAACAAAGATTGAGATGTAATCCAATTACATTGCTTCGTCTACTTGAAATTCGAATATATTAATGGGCTAAGTAGCTGCGACGTTGAAGTCTCACTTCTATCAGTATTTATTTTAATTTAATGCCAGAGTCTCATTTTTATGGAGGAGTATCAAAAAGGTCAGATATACTGATGGAAAAAAGTTAGGAGCAGTTTTGTTATCATTGATAATAGGATTTAAAATAATGCCAAAACATTGTTTTCGTTATACGATTGAACTAAAATGTTTTGGCGTTAGGAAAAAGAATAGTCGAATCCAACAGAATTAGTCTTTTTAAGAAAACAGAGTATTTTATCAAAATTTTTCGGACTTGTCACTTTCCACAATCCATGAAAGGAATAAAATCATCTTTGAACGGTTTCATTAGGCTTGCCCTGTTTGTTTGTTTGGGTCAAATATAGTAATTGAAGTTTGACCCCTATCCTGTAGACAAATTGATTTGAAATTTGGTACACACATTCAGTATTGACGACAATTCAATATGATGAATCCTGTATCATTGTGAATTCGATAAAAGTGAGTGATTGAAGCGTCCACGTCGAACCGACCAGTTAGTAGTACACTTTGAAGAAGGTGCAAATTCAAGATGATTGCAGCTACAAAATGGCGAATTACATATTACCTTGTAATAGTGACGCAATAAATGAACTGAATAAAATAAGTGATTTCATTGGAAAAAAGTCAATGATAATATGCAATTTATGGTATTGATCAGATAAAAAATAATAAAAATCATTGGGCTTAGTATTGATATGCTTACTAAGATCACGCTATGCCCAACGATTTTATTTATTTTTTTTTTATTTTGGGAACATTATCTACAACACTTTCATCTTTTATTTTTCAATGAAACCGATTAATATTTTTTCCACCTATTTTATTTTGGTATATTTTTCCGACAACAGTTAATTAGAGAAGATCCATATATCGCCCAGCTTACGCAAGGGTTGATATTGGAACCCTTTCACATTATCTTTATGAACATTATGATTAGCACTTGCTCGATTCCATATATACGCAATCCACAACTTATTAACAAATTATCAGATACATCACCAACGTCAGTAACACTCCTCTCTAACTTATCATCTTCCATAGTTATATATAATTTGTGTTTATGATATTACTAAGATTGAATGGGTTCAAAACAGAAGAAACTTTATCTATCTTAGAATTTTGGAAGTCAAGAAAATTAATATTAAAATCCCCTCTACAAACTGAGTTGTCCACACTTGGGTACAATGTACTAAGACTATAATGATGTAGCAACATCCGCAGACGGAGGTCTATAGTTATCCATTTTTTTATTTTAATTTTTTTCACATGTTTGACCCACACACAAAATAGTTTCACTGTGAATATTATTTACGTACATAAATACAGACCCACCCTTCTCTTGAAATTCTGTCCACCCGGTAGAGTTTATACCCATCAACAGCAATCTGGTTCTCACCAGTATCGCTCACATATTCAGAATATATCGAATTTGTTATCTGAAATAAGAATTTTCAATTCCTAAAGAGAGGTTAATGGCAATCTTACATTATGACATCCTATTTTCAAGTAGTTAACACCATCCATGCTCAATGCACATATATTGTTCTGAAAATTTTTCTGCATTGGCTAAAATATTGAATTTACAATTTGTGATTATGATGTCGGAAACATACACCTAAAATCCACGTTTCCGCTCATAGCATTTCTTTTTGAAAATATTGAACAACACGAGAATATTAGAGCATGGGAACACTCCTACGAACATAAATATCCCCGATCGCTACCCCGTTACAATATAAACTACTCATATCTGTACCCTTCATCACATATTCAATTCGAACGCAGCTCTCCTTCACAAAAAATGGAATGAACATGAACACGGAAAAGGCAAACACCGTCCGTGGTGCAGACAGATTGGAAAACTCAAGGAAATTGTTTGGAAAAAGCGTAGAACACGTGTTCTGAGTTTGAAACTATGTGAATGAGGTGAAGTCGAAGTTTCATAATATGCATTCTGCATGAAAATTGTGTCTTTCTCTAAAACAGTTTTTGCACGGTGAGGCAGGAACGGAATACAAATTGTTAATCATTTTTCTTGTTGTTGGAGGGTTTTTTAGAATTTGATATAATTATTTTTGAAAATGGATAGGATGTGGAGTGGATGAGGAAAAACTCAAAAGAGAATCCCAGGTAGTTGAAGTAATATCCATAATGATCCCAATTACTATGGAAGAACGACATAGGATTTGCACAAATAGTATTATGACTTTCTGTTAACGTTCTGAAGTTCTTATAACACAAGGATACGTGTTTCAATCACCAAGTGATCATCTTCAAGAGAAAGTTTAAAGTTAATCTACATACAATGTTATCCTTGGTACTACCATAGATATTTCTGCTAGGTACTTGCGTTTTAATTGTTTTGAAATTGATTTCACAATGTTGCCTTATTCACTAGTCTGGTGAATCTGATAACTGAAATTATTATTTCAACAAGCTATATAGTAAACCACTGGGTATTGGTCTACCATCATTAGTCATAATATTATTATGTTGATTTATTTATAAGCTCCCATAGGCATCTAGATGCCAGTTGTTAACTGATCTAACTGATCTCAATGAAATGAAGTCTATGAAATGGTATTGTTGCAAAACATGATGTGCGAGTGCTGATTTTTCTGGTTTCCATATGTTAGGTGTGCAAAGTATTTCATATATCTAATTTCAATAGAACTTTCAGTCTGTCCATACTTTGCATCGCAGTCCTTACATGTCTTTCATACACAGTAAAAAAGGACATTCGCAGTATAATGACTTCAGAAGTCCTTGGTTGGTTTCGGATGAGAATATGCTTCGTGAAAATTCTCATGATTTTCATTTAGATACATTAAACATCCCTGCCTTCTCTAAAATCAATATTGTTATCGCTTCAGAAAACGCTGTAGCCGTTGACGATGTTACTAGTCATGCGATAAAGGACTGTACCGGACTCTCTAACCAACTGCTTACTCTAATTGAAACAGAAAACAATTCTTCGAATATGAACTTTCCAATCGGCTCAATACGTAGTAACATCTGGGGTAACACAAGGTTCTTATCTTGGACCACTTTCATTCATGAATAAGCCTAGCCTACTATTTGCAGATGATCTAAAACTATATTATAAAATCGACGACATTACAGACTGCCAATGTGTACAACATGAATCAATCGTCTACAACTGAATGTATCCAAATGTAAAATAATATCATTTAAAACAAAAAATCGAAGTCCAGTGTACGATTATTCAATCAACAATACTACAATCAACCGCGTACACGATATAAAAGATCTTGTTATAACATACGACAGTAAATCAACATCTACAAAATATATAAGGAATATAATGCTGATGCAAATATGCTGCTTGGATTCATTTACAGAAATGTCAAAAATTGTTCAAAATTGCTATATTTTGCGTATGCCAAATATAAGTTAGAGTATGGCTCTGTGTTATGGAATCCAGTTTACGACTACCAAAAACATCAATTGAGAGTGTGCAGAGGAAGTTCCCAAAATACATATATCTGAAAGTTGATGGACAATACCCCACGAGAGGCATCGATCATAACATTTTGTTGACACGATTTCATATGACAGGAGGAGGAAAATGGGAGGGTTATCCTTCTTATAAAATTCTTGCATAAATTACTCAACAACAGTGTTGACAGTACGGTTCTTTTACGCAAGATCAATTTCTTAGTACCAAGAAGCGATGATCGACACAATCTGGAATTCTATTGCGAAGCATCACGCACAAAAATCATGCTATGATCTCCATCGAATTTTATGTGCAGTAGCTTCCATAAAATCTGTGAACACTGCGATATTCATTTCGATTCTCTAAACGTCTTGGCATCATGTATCCACTATCATTTTCAATAATAATATAAACAACATTCGTGTCAGTACTACTATATTGCATGTAGCATATTTTATATATTATTCTGATTGATTCGACCGTTACTTCATGAATATTAAATTGATCTCCACATGTTTTGCTAGCAAAGTAGCTTTGTGAAGTGATTTGAATACTTCAACTTGTTCTTATATTAATATTTATATAACACAGGTAACCATAATTGAGACTACCTCCAAAAATTTACCTAAACCTCTACCTAATAAAGTACCTGTTCAATTAAAATCACCTTCAAGCATATTACCTCACATCAACACCAATAATAATTTTTTCTAGGTTTTTGAAAAAACATGTTCAATAATGGTGATCTATTCAAATCTAGTTGGTCATTCATTAGAATGTTTGAATTTTTATTTCAATATAGTAGGGATCGGCTCAGAATAATTATAGGGTTACTAACCGGTCATTTTCCGTTTAGAGGACACCTGAATAAAATGGGGCTGTACAACGGAGACCTCAGCTGCAGATTGTGCAACGAAGGGATAGGAACAGCTCTACACATCTTATGCGAATGTGAGGCAGGCTATATATGGACGTACCAAATTACCCCCAGAAGAATATGACGAACATCCAACACGTAACCTGTACAAATCAGTACAGGGAACGAGACTGTTGGAATGGGTGTCATGAGAAGATGGGAGAATAAACGCAATAAGCCCAAGAGGTTGCAGTGTTTTCTGGAGACGTGGACTGAATGGACAAGTCAGACAGCTCCCAAGGTACAAAAAAATTTGCAAAATTTCGAACTCTTCGTTAAAGATATGATTTCCTTCTAGAAGATGATTTGAATATGTTGAATTTATTTTCTTATTTGCAGAGCTCGTAAGATGTTCCTGGATTCTATTCCTAAATGTTCTGCCAGTTTGTTTTAGCATTTACTTTTCTTAAATTTCTATATTCCATTGGTTTTTGATATTTATTTCATATGTGCTCTATAATAGTAGTATTTTCTGTAACTGGATACTCCTGTTGAAAATGAATTGTTGTTTTTTTAACGTAATTTCGTAAACTTCAGCCTTTCCCGAATTCTCGACTTAGTGCTTTGGATTATCTGGCTGAATCTGTAGTGTATTACTTGTTTTAAATACCACCTTGATACCTAGTTCCTTGAACATCTTTCCAAAGTTCTTCGTGTATTGATGGTAAAGTACTGAGATATATTTATCTTAGTTTTTGTCGTTTATGAAGGTCGAGATTCTGTTCATTCCAAACTATACTGCTACTTTCTTATGACATCATCTTCAATATCCCTCAAGGAACCGTAGATGATGATATAAGGAAAAATGTTGTTACGTAAAGAACGAACGAAATCTTGACTTCCAGAACCTAGATGAATATATCTCAGTTATATCTAACAATACAAAAATAACTTTGGAAAACTTTCCAAGGAACTGAGTATGAAAATGATATTCAACACAAGTCTTATACTACAGAGCCTTTTAGAAAATCCACAGGACAAAGTCAAGAATCCGGAAGAGCCTGGAATTATTGAAATTATATGTGAGGGCTACGATGGAAAATATTATGAGAGATTGAAAGGTCTATTGGAGTAAGATATTGGGAACACTCAACACTATATGGAATATCAGAAAAATCAGCAATCGCCCATTATTTTTGGAAATAAAACCATTCCATACACTTCAGTTAGTTAAGATCAGTTAGATAGATTAACAACAACAGGTATCTTGATGCCTATAAGAGCCCAGAAATAAGTAACGATGGTGGACCAATACCTGATAATTTACTATATAGCTTGTTGAAATAATTGTATGTAGATTTAGTTCAGTCTTCCTTTTAGAGATGATCACTTAGTGATTAAAACATGTGTCCAAGCCTCAAAAATAAGGGTTCAGTGTTGTAATATAATTCTAGTAATTTTCATTACTACACCAAAGGTCCAAACAGTGTATCACAAGTACACATGGGAAACTATCGAATCAGGCATAATATTCCCCTAATCGAATTCGGTTACCCAATGCCACTCTGAACTCAATAGCTATGTTAACCAGCAATTATATCGTGAAAATCTCCAATGCTATCAATTTGCGATCGATAATCCATAGAAGATACTGACAGAGTTCGATGGAACGTGAAAATTGTTTGTAATGGCTGATAATGCCGAGAGAGCTCTCGATAGCTCCCTTGTTCCTTGTTAGAAACAGGGACCGGAAAATGCATATTGAACCGTAGACTGATATGTGCCCATTTATCAAATATCGATTTGGTAAGAAAAAATGATCGGTCGATTTCACAGGTCACGGAGCAAACAGAAGAAAACTGATTATCAAATGGTGATGAAAGTGTTCAGTATGAGGTTGAAAGAGGGCATCCTCAAAATATTATAGAGCTTTATATTTCTATTGATGAAAAAAAAATGGTGCCTGCTCTTTTTTCTATCTGACCAAAGCATTCGACAACATCACTGTAACGATTATTCGAAATGAACTATTCATTAGGGTTCATAGGCACTATTTTATAATGGTTTTCATGTCACACAGTACAGAATAATATACGTGAATATGGAAAATGTTCGATTAGACACATACAATAATAATACAGAAATTTTCCAGGGTTCAATTATCTATCCTGTCACAAGTTTGTCCTTTTACAATATTGAATTGAATATATCAGAAGAATTCAGAAAATGATGTATTGGAATTTCTTTGATGTCCAATAGCTCGAAATCAGTGAATTGCAAGTTTTATGATCTACAAATACAATCAATGATTCCAAAAGTACTTGTTATACCTGCTGAGCATTTATTATGCCACTATTCGTTCCCGGGTACCCGAAAATGTAGTATTATTATGCATTAGTCATCACGCCCAGAGAATATTGACCTGTCAAAAAAAATTGTCAGACTAATATTTGAAGTTGGATACAGTTTTTTGAAATGGAACTGGTCAGAAATTATTATGGAAACATCATATATAATGTCCTGATTTTAATTATACATCTGTTTAAAAAGTCTATTTTTCCGTCGCCCCCATACAAACGACAACTCTCAGAATTTGAGAAACTTGTGCGAGCTAAGGACTAACTACAACTGAACAACTTAAAAAAATATTATGAAATATAATCCATAGTATTTAAATTCAAAAGTAACCATTGAAGAAACTCTATAACTTTGGAAGAAGCAAAGTCATTCCAGAACTTATTCATGGGACAAAAATGAAAATGAAAGTGTTGTGTTTGAAGCTCAATGTTATTGAGATTTCTTCTTATATATGATGAGGCCAATAGCCAGAAACATGTTTTGCACCTTTTTCGATGATATGCCGAATTCAGTATTTATGTTCCATACCTGGATTTTAAACAGGTAGTCATAGCTGCCTATGTGGTAATGTGATTTAGTAACCACTTTTTGTTATCTTCACTAGCTGCATTGCGTTGATGAGACGAATAACCAGAAATCAGTGTGGTTTGCACATTTTTTGAGTTTTTTTGTTCTCCAGTTTTCTTTTTTTTTTTTCGGAATTCAAGTACATTCGTTAACATCTTCTAGTATTCAGATCCTAACCCGGAAGTTTTAATATGCTACTCTCAAGCGAGGACCATAGTTTTGTAACTTCATTCATTGACAAAGTAGTAGAAGCCCAAAAATGATATATTTCCTTCACAAAGTAATTTTCTCTTACATCAGTCTTGAATCTAAACAGTTTTCAACTCTCCTACTGATTCACGTAAGTGGAATTATTATTCCATGAAAGTTGCTTTTCCAAGTACTGATTGGGCACAAATTAACACAAAGCTCTCATAAATAAAGTAAAAAAACATTACGAGAAATCTCGGCCAATAAATTGCGTATTTTAAATGCAATCAGAAGAAATATAAACTTTTTCTAGAGCGAAAGAAAATATGCTAATCGCGTACTACAGGAGCATTAGACACTAACACATATCTAGGTGAAAATAATTTTAATTGAAATGATACTAAGAAATAGGATGAAACCTGAAACAGTTCATATGAGAAATAAAATATTTGCTAGTAGAAAATTGAATATAAAAATATTTATAACAATACTAGTTAGTGTTATTTCCCAGATTCTGTAGTAGCAAACAGTTTTTATGTACTCATATATTGATTTCTTCATTCTAGAATGATCACAAACTATTGATATATAGCCAACCAAAATTTCAGAAAATCAACGTAACTCTTTTATTAAAAGCTTTTATTTAACTTGACTTGTATGTATATTAACAAATCTTGCAAGTTCAATTTGACCCACTTCCCAGTATCCGATTGACCTGAAATTTTGCATGCTGATCCATGCATGTTATTCATAGACGTGACTTCATGTTACTGCCAGAATCGGCTCCGGACGAAAAATATTCTCAGTGGTAAATAGCAGGGATACGAAATTTTGTATATGCATTCGTTTATGATAGACAGTTGGTAGACCCACCATGAAATAGATGCCACATCCAGGGTTGGCTTCAATAAAAAATATATATTTCTAGAAGAAAAATTGAATCAAGCTTCAATCTTTAAATACCTACTTCCCGACTCTGAAAAGAAAACAATAAATGGTATAGTAAGTTGTAAGAACCCATATTTATTTGTATTTGAAAAAAATATTATTATCAACAACCTTCTAAGTTCCCAGAGTAAGAGGGTCCATCACGCAATGTGAGCAATAAGCACAAGAGGCATACCATGACTTGTGTAATTTGGTGAGATGGGCGTCATTAGTATTGGTTTGCAAGCCGTCTAGGGGAAGGAGAACTCCAAAATCAAACCTGGAACAGTATTTCGTCAGGCACGAGTGATGGCTAAGCTGGAAAAAGTGGCGCATCTTTCAACAAATTACCACCCAAGACAAGGTGGGGCCGTACCAAGGACTGAGTGGCGTCAGGGCACCGAAGCTCACCCTGTTGTATATTACCTCTTACCCTGCTAAACGAAACTCCGAGAGGGACGACAAATATTCCTTCGGTACACGTGGGAATACTATGTGAATTAAAGAAATATCAACACAAAGGAAGAGAAGGTTAGAGAGAGAGAAATTGAAACGAAATGAAAAACTTGCCAAAGAAACCGTTAACATGAAACGCCAAAGGCCTCCTGATAGAATAATCAGTGTTTGAAATCAACCGGGACTCGGCCATTTAATAATGACGGAATGAATAGACTAAGAAACATAACAAGCTAATTCTTCTATAAGGTATGCTGGAGGAGTAGGTACCTACCTACTTCTATAGAATATAGTTTATTCTAATAATAGTGTTCCCCGTTCCTTAAGTTTTTCTGTTGAAGGACTCCCCCTTTTATGGGCTTTTATGGACTTTTGTATAACTATCAATTGAAACTAAAAAATATAAAATAAAATAATGATAAAAAACTTTTAAAACAAGCTTTTATTTAAGTGCCCTAAAAAGATCGAAATGAAATTTTAAATCACATTTAACACATTCATTAATGACTTTACAGAATTGAATTATAATAAAAACTTGTCGCGATAATTTCAATTTGTTATTGTGTAGATACTCATGGTATTATCAAGATCTGGATTTCAGGACCATAGAAAAAAATAATATATAAAAATGAAAACACAATTTTATCCACCGACTTTGAAAAATATGAGATAATCTCAGTCCAGAAGCATAATATAAATCTCAAAACCAGCAATATCTGCAGAACGATACTTTGAGCACAGTAGGTAAGTATCACATAAGAGATTGTTCAGTCTATAAGATTTTACTGTGCTGTGAGGATATTTGAGGACCATACTATATGTATTTGAGTTTTTCTTCATTCACAAATGCCGACTTCATCATTGTTTGCTGTGTGAAATAGGCAGCTAGTTAATAAGTATAAAAACCGACACGGAAAGATCTTACTTACGTAGTTGACGTTAGTTTTGGCTTCCTAATATATGAAGAACAAGCAGATAATGGAAGAGAATATTGATGCTATAGCTTTTTCCGATTCAGTTTTCTGTTATCAGGCCTACGATTGGAATTTTTAGTGGCGGAACATCAAGCGTTAGGCTGAATCTATTAGGTAGAAAAAAAAAGTTGCAGACTTTAGGTGTTGTATGGTCTCGAAGAGATCTGGTGTTTTCAAGTAACGCTTGTTTCCCTTCACAACAGCTTCCTCGGGGGTGTTAGTTTTCTAAGCAAATGAATAAAAATTTCACAATGAAGTATTATTTGGATAAGCTATGGATTTAGAAAGCATGAGCTTTCAGAAAAAATGAGCCTTAAAAATAAATGTCTTTTTCAAGGTTTTTTGGTAGATTGAGAAATGTTGTGCCTCAATTTAAGTACTCAGGAAAAATAAGGAGTAGAAGTGAATGAAATTATGTAGGGTGCTTACCAACAATACCCGTAGTGAATGAATATAGAGTGATGAAAACTATGCTTTCCAGACTCAGCAAGCGAATGATGAATCGATAGCAATTCAAGCGGTAAGTATTTTTGAACTCTAATAATAATTACAGTAATAATAATATGTATGTAATATATTCTTGATTGCATGTTGAATAATAATATTGACTCATAACAACATTATTTTGATGGAGAAGGACTAATTCTTTTGGAATAAATGTGGTTCACCCACTAATCACGATAGCGCTGATTTATTCCTACTCAGGTTTTAATTCAAAGTAGAATGGACTAAGAAAGCGTGTCTCTAGAAACAAAGGGCGATTTTAATCAAGTCTGAATCACCGAAACCAAATGAATGTAACATACAAATTCCTCCCAACTTATTAATAGGTCTGGCAAAATTCAATTAGTAACTTTGAAATATTAAGCAATTTCAGCTCGCAATCTCGAGTTGTATTAATTCGGAGATGAAATCTTCTTTATTCGCCGGCGGAGGTAATGACTATTCGCACTCACTGTGTACCTTCACAAATAATACAGGGTGATTCTCGTAACAATAAAAATATTTAAACAGACTCGATATCTACTGAGGATATTGCATCATGAATAATAGAAGCTTTTTTTGCTTAAAGTTTGACATATAAATGAAAATATTCTTGAATGACAAATGAAAATAATATTTGTATTTATATATAGCACCAAAAACTTTTGTTTTTACAATTTTATTATTTTGACTATCACCTCAATCGAGAAAGAATAAATATCAAAATTTGGGAAATGAACAGAACTAAATCAATCTGCTGAATGAAAAAGATCAAAGGTTCATGGTGAATATAGGAAAAGAACAAAGACAAAAAGATTAGGGATGGTGAAGCACATTGAAATTTAATCATGCAATAAAATGAAAAGAAAAAAATTGTCACCAAACAGCCCACAAAAATGGGAAAGATTCGAAGAGTGTGCATATAATCTTTTAGCAGGTAAAAAGTATATTTTCAAATGACTCTGTGGAAAAATATCATACTTTGCTGCTGAAAATGATGTAAATCAAAAGTGAATTCTCAGAAATCATCTCTTATGAATATGTATATTCATGAATCGAATGTTATACTTTTCTTTTACTTATTGAAGAAAATATACGTGTTTTCGTCTAAGATGGTTCGAAAACTGCATTTTTTAGAGTCAAGAACGGGATTACTCATCAAAGAGGTGAGCACTTACTACAGTTTATCATGGCAAATAATTTGTACATTTTAAACATAGGCAATAAACCAACTTTCGTAAAAGCGAGACGTAATGAAGTAATAGACGTAACGATAGGAACTACATTTGTGAGTTTAATATGTTCGGAAATGGAATGTGTCTGATGAGAAAAGTTGTTCAGACCATCGACACATAAACTTTGAAATCGAAAGGATTCATATCTCGATCCTAATGTATCAAAATCCCTGGAAAACAAACTGGGGAGCCTACACGGCGGACAATATTTTAACATCAGAGATTCCATTGACCTAGAGTTGGCAGCAGATCGATTACAGGAAGCCATCGTAAAACGAACATTGTCCCATAGTGACCCAGAGATCAAACAGAAATGTGCCCTGGTGGAATGAAGATCTGGCAAGGATGACATAAAAAACTAGAAAAGTCTTCAAATATGCGAAGAAATCAGGTTCATGGAACCAATACAGAAGTTCTCTAACTGTATATAACAAAGACCTGAGAAAATCCAAGAGAGATACGTCTAGAAGGCAATGTGAGGCGGTCGAACATACCGAGGCATGTGCCAGGCTCTACAAAATACTCTCAAAGGAACCTCAGGTCTCAATGAATAATCTGAAAACAAATACGAGGTAGTATACAAAAACCGGAGAGGAAACTTTCAGAGAGTTTTTTCTGGTACACTTCCCCGGGTCAGAAATTACAAATCTAACACCGGAGTCTTGGGTGACCCCCAAAAGGGCATCCAGGAAGGGCTGGTAAATAACAAAGAAGGTGATAAATCTGAAGAAAATTAAATGAGCTGTAAACTAATTTCAACCCTATAAGTCGCCAGGACCAGAGAGTATACACCCAGTAATGCTTCAAAAGGGACCGGAAGTTCTTTTCAAAAAATTTCGTGTAATTCTCAGGTCAAGTTTAGCACTAGAACATGAAAATTTGGAGACTGATCAGGCCCACCTGGGAAAATCGGACAGGACACGGCGAAGGCCTTGAGACCAATCACTCTCATGTCATTCGTGTTGAAAACGCTGGAATAACTACTTGACAGGCATATCAAGGACGTATCACTGGCTATCAGACCATTACATCGAGACCAATATGCAAACATATTGGTATGTCAACAGAAACGGCTCTATGTCGGGTAACATAAGAAGTAGATCATATTTACAAAAACAAGGAAGTACTTTTAGCTGCTTTCTTGGACACTGAGGGCGCATTTGACAATACGTCTTTAGAATCAATCATCCAGGTGTCAAGGAGAAGAGGGATCGACAAGACAAGCTGTAGGTGGATAGACTGCATGCTCGAAGGAAGATTGGACACGGGTAGCAATTGGCTGTCCTCAGGAAAGGTTTTATCCCCTCTGTTTGGAACATTGTTATTGACGAGCTATTATGTCTCGATGTCTCCTGGACCACAATGGGTATAAAGCACTGGGCTATGCAGACGACTTAGTCATCTTAGTCCAGGGTAAATACAAAGATGTAGTGAAGGGATTCATGCAGCAGGCCCCGAATATTATAACAAGATGGACCGAAGAAGAAGAGTTTCACATAAGCCCATTCGAATCGACCATAGTAGCATTTACGGAGGGTCACGGACCTCTAAATCTTCGAAGTTAAGAAATACAATTGTCGGGGGAGGTTAAATATCTAAGAGTAATTATAGATTCCAAACTGATCTGGAACCAACACTTGGACAGGATAAAAAGGAAAGCGGAGGTAGCACTGATGCTCGCCAGACGCACCTATGGGAAAGCATTGGTGCTAAAACCAGACATGGTATATTGGCTATGAATGATGGTGGTTGAATCCATGATAACATATGCATATCTGCTCTGGTGGCCTAAGATGAAGCAGGCGATCGTTGGCAAATAACTAGGCAAGGTGCAAAGACTTGCATATTTGAAAATAAAGGGAGCAATGAGAAATACTCCAACAGCTGCATTGAAGACACTACTGAATCTACCTCCTTTATATTTTGTGATAATGGGGAGGCCAGGATGGGCCAATTCAGACTGGAAACAATCATGAGCCGTGAAGAGTGGGAGACCATTAGTCATCCCGAAAACATGTTGGGAAAAACACTCGGTATACAGATGGATCGAAGGCCAAATATGCAACGGGAGCTGGGGTATATCGAGAGGATAGAAATTTATACAGCAGTTATCCGCTAGGATAAGCAAAAGTGTATAATAGTCTGCTATCTTGCAGTGTGATAGGCTTGGTCAATTGTGACTTCGAAGAAATGAGCGAATAAATATTATAACAGACAAACCCGAAGGTGACATGAAAACTGGTCTGGGAATGCCATGAAGAACTGAATGAACTTGCGAACAGGAACAAATTGACTTTGTACTAGGTGCCAGGGCATTCAGGAATCACATGTAATGATAAAGCTGATGAATGCGCTAGACACGGATCATCAACTCCATATATAGGTTCTGAACCAGCACTGGGGGTAACAAAATCATTAGTCGAAACCAGATTGGGACATGGAACAATAAGAAGTACACAGAGTACTGGACGAAAGTACCTGGCAACAAACACAGTAGAACCTTAATTAGGGAACCGTCCGAGAAAAAGCCGAAGAACTACTTTAATATAGTAGGGATTGGCTCAGAATAATCACAGGGTTACTAACCGGTCATTGTCCACCTAGAGGAAACCTGAATAAAATCGGGCTGTACAACGGAGACCTCAGCTGCAGATTATGCAATGAAGGGGTAGAAACAGCTCTTCACATCTTATGCGAATGTGAGGCACTGACTCGCAGGAGGCAGGAAATATATGGACTCACAAAATTACGTCCTGAAAAATATGATGAACATCCAACACGGAACCTATACAAACTAGTACAGGGAGCGAGATTGATCTAATGAGTGTTATGAGAAGATGGGAAAATAAACGCAAAAAGCCCAAGAGGTTGCAGTGTTTTTTGGAGACTTGAAGTAAATGGACAAGTCAGACAGCTCCCAAGGGACAAATAAAATTGTGGATATTAAAGCAAGGCCAGCATCTTTCGGGTGCGTATTTTTGTTAATCTGAAGAATTTATATATGCCTTTCTCCACCTTGATTGCGAGTTAAAATTAACTTCGCATGGACACTCAATGTCTTGCTATTTGAGGTTCAACGGTGAAATTATAACGGGAAGATATGACCTGAACTAATATTTTGGGAGATCCAATCAGGTCATTCAGTGATTCGTACAAAAATATTAAATATATGCAGTTCCATCTCGCCAAAGTGACACCAAAGTGTCAACATTCAACCAACAGCATAGATCTTGGTTGTTTTC
>WOGN01000674.1:0-22937 GCA_015342105.1 Leptinotarsa texana
AAATGAAAAACAAATTGAAAATATTAAAGAGGTTTCAAACCAAGTTATGTCACGACGTTTCGATTGTTAGTATCCACAATCGTCTTCGGGTGATAACTGACAATGGACATAGACAATGGAAGTCCGAACTGATGAAATACACCACAAAACATTGTCAACCACCTTCAAACAAACCATAAGGTACTTCTTACCTGATATGATCATAAGGAGTGGTCCCAGAATGTCGACTTCGATTCTCTCAAGAGAGCACCCATTGAGGTACTGCTTCAGCTTTCCTCTTTGCCCTCGAACAGCACAGGTCACAGCGCTTACACCACTCTTCCAGGTCTCTACGGTAATTGACCCAGTAGTACCCCTCGCTAGAGTTTTATTTACTCCGAAATGCCCTCCAGTTCAATAATCGTGGAGCTGTTCAAGGATACTCGGGATACACTTCTTTGGACGGATTATCTGGAATTTGTGGGCTCTTGTATCCGGGCTTTCCCATTTCCGAGTGAGTAAGGTCATTTCAAATGCTCTTGCCTCGTCATGAAGGTAGTGTCACCCTCAGAGGTTGTTAACGACCGTACCACACCATGGCCAGGTGATTCTTCAAATTGTCTGTCCGTATCCTTGGACAAGGGACCCTTACAAGTTGCTACTCTCCGGGTCAGAGGGAACCCGAAGCGGCGGGAGGGTGGGGGAGCTTATTTCCCTATCAGAGCTGTCCATAAATGAGTCTCTACCCTCTACCTTATCACGTCTGGTAGAAGTTTCTTCATATGGTAACTGGTGATTATTCAGAAATGTGTCGACAACTGATATGTTACTGCTGCGTCCTATCGTGGAAAACGAATACCTGGGGGCATGCAGCAGCCAATGTAATCCCCCGTAACACTGGTTGAATTTGGGTTTCCCAAACCCCGACGTTCTAGTCAGGGTGATCTTGAACGCCACTCTCTTCTTTCGTTGGATGCTGTACAGGATCGACAGTCCCGCCTTAACATTTAGGCCGCCCTCTTGTCTTGGGTGCAGTTCCATTCATCAAATACTTCTTAAAGCGTTCTTCAAGACCTGCCATGAGTCGATCTGTTCCTTTGTCTTCCTTTTCATTGTTTTTGTTATTGTTGCGAAGCATGCTTCAAATTCTAGGGCATAAATGCTGGCTTCATTAAATTTTTTATGACATGTCATCCTCAATGACTGCTGCAGCTCCGTGTGACGAACCCCCGTCGATGAAACTATGGACACTAATCCAGTGGGTGAAGTTATCAGGTGCTTCTGGGTAAGCGAGTCTTACCAATCTTTTGACTTCAGCCCCAAACTCCTGCAGACTCTCGGATGGACGTTGAATTCTCACCTTCAGTTGAGCTTGATAGACTTGTTGAAGGTGTTCACTACCATACCTGACCTCAAAAGCTGATACGACTGCTTCATAATCATTCTGCCTATTCACTGGGATATTTTGTAGAATTTAGGATACCTTTCCTCGTAGTGCCAGTATGAGAGCTGTTGCTTTCTCCTCATTTTTCCACCCGTTATTTTCCGCAGCAGCCTCAAATTGCTTGCGATAAATTGACCGTGAAGATTCACCATCGAAGGTAGAAGTTTTGATAAAACTACTGCTAGATTGACCATGAAAATTCAGCATCAAGCTTCCTGTAAATTTCATTTCCGACTCCCGAACGTTTCTCATCGACTACTTTTTCCAATTCTTCCTTTGTTTCCTGAAATGCTCTTCCAAATTCTTCCTGAATAAATTCCTGTACCTCCTCTTTATTCACTTGGGAAGATTTTGAATCTTCCAATAAATGAAGGTACATCTGAATGCCTTTTTTCTGTTTTTCTTGAATAATTAGTAATAATTCACGGTCTTCCTTTCGGCGTAATCGTTCTTCCTCTCTTCTGCGATTTTCATTCTCTGTCAGGCCCGCTTGCAAGGCCTCAAACATTTTCTCAAGCCATGGTAATCGACACTCCTTGTTTTCACCATAAAACAGAAAAATTTCAGTCAATTATTTCACTTCCGACACCAAATGTTACGTTTTTCCTCGTGGGTTGACAATAATTCAACTTAACTTTATTAAATACAACAAACATTTCAATTAAAACTTCAACTATTATTCAAATGTCTATCGCCTTATTAGATCGCTTCGCGTACCGCACTGCAACTGGACTGTGTCGATATGCTCGTAGCTAGCGTTTATATATCGTAATCGAAGGCGGTTGAAAATTTATCAGTTCAAAGGGTAAGGGAGCCAGGCTCCAACCTGACTGAAATCAAGATGACGTGCAGGTTGAAAATTCGCCGACAGCTATGTCACAATTGGCTACCAGTGGCGGCCGGCGTTATTTTCTTTAGGGCATGATTTACAACAATACTGATACTGATGAAGCTACCCTGTAGCAAAAAGCTCTTCAAGTAAAATTTGTTGTGAAAATTCTATAATTGTCATGAATACCTAATGAATATTATTATTATTTATTAATGGTAAATTCTCTGACAGTTCTAAAGAAAGATTTGTATTAACTTTTTCTGAATTACTACGAATTTTACTTACAATGAAATTTTCCTCATTAATGAATCAAGCGGTTTTTGTTGATAAATGACACTGTCGTAAACGCTTTTTTACATTGACACAATGAATCTCTTCAGAGAATGAAAAATATCGCAGTGCAATTGTTTTCAAAATCCGATAGCTTACAATCAAAACACATTCAAAAATGAAAATAACAAAAATACTATCCAACACAACAGTACTAAAAACAGATGATAGAATCTGGCCCAGAGTTGCCAAGTCGATGGAGAATACAACCCAGAGAAATTTCGGCGTCAAGTAGCAACTTAAGATTTTGAAAACACACAAAAGTATTCACATTCGTGAATATGCCAACTGATATGAATTGTACTTGAATATCGTTTCTTTTTTATCTTCAATCACCTTCGGAAAATATTTTTCAAATTCAGTAATCAAGTAGTTATTTTTCATTCATGAAAATATTTGCATGTGGTCTTTTTGAAAATGTTTGCATATCAGGTGAATTGTCTTAATTTTTTTTCATACACTGTCAGCTAACACTTTACGTAGTGCATAAGTGCACTACATAAAGTGCATTACTTTTTGAATCGAAATTGTTTACCTTGAACATACAATGGAAAAACATCCATAGAACTCCCATAACAGTTACGAATAAGTCGTATCGGTTTCTTCTTGACTGCAAGTATCCTCTAGGCGTGAAAGCTATATTTTTCATTACTACTTCTCCAACGAATGCTAGAGTGCATATCATATCAACTGTTGCTAAAATATCTGTATATGCATCTTTTTCATTCCACTAAAATTAATTCATCTAGTACAAAATGATCCAAACTTCTAAACTTCACTACATATTTACTGTAACACTTAGGAGCCCGCTGTTGATCAGAACCATGAGAGCAACACATCTTTTGAATTTAATATTTTGAGTTATATCGTAAATGAATGCTCTGAATTTCTTTCCGTCTGGTCTAGGAGGTAAATGCAGAGGTTGGGCGATCTTCAATCTCTTCTTAAGATCACACCTAATAAAACAGATATTAAACTTTCACATCATATAGAATTATTCAATAAAAGCTTCTATTGAAAGTTTGACAGAAATTGAGTTCCATTTAGACCAGGGCTTTTTTGAAGATGGCGAGTCTTTTGCATACATCATATCAACACCATCATTTCAAATGAAAACAACAGGTTTTTACAATTTCTGGATTTCTCTTTCAACTGCATTTGCAACTATACAAATAATTTACTAAAAAACAGCTAAGATTATTTTGGTTGAGTATTTTATCTAAACTTGGAAAAGTATTATTCAGTAATGTAGTCGTACGTTAATTATATCTTTTGAAACCCACGGAGAAAACAACACTTCTTTAATTTTATCTTGTTACAGTTAAATTGGAACCTTTGCTTGTGTGAGTTGAATTTGAACTTCGAAAAAACTAGTAGTATATTAATACATGAAAGACTAATTAATACCTTATGCAGATTTCTCCTGGTTTTATTGAGTATTAATTTTATTTTTATTATTGTCTCATAATAGTTGTTACCTTATTCTATTATATTCCTTTTAGAAACATGTATGTTTCTTGGGATTATTGAAGTTGTTATTATTATAGTCCTTATTTAAATGAATCTTAATAAAAGTACTTCTCCGACACACCACAACTGGAGCATTTTTTGAACTGATAAAATAAAATTTTTGTTGGAAGGTTAACAGTACCATTAAGATAGTGAAATGTAGAAAATAATTAATATACGAATGAGAAATAAAGGAAAAAACAATTTTAAATCTCTTTTCTGATTTAATAACAACTCAATTTTTATTTGTAATAGTAACAGTACAGCTACCGAACTGAGTCATGGCCTGTGGGAGAAATTGTATCTGCGTTAAAGTTTGGGTCGGTGTATGACAAAGAAAATATCAGGAAAAAAAGAATAGAAATTTTTGTTCTGAATTTGGATATTTACGGCTCGGATAATCTAACAAACTGAAAACAGATTTCTACACATCTACTGCGCATCTTCAAGAAGGAGCTCCTCATTGACCATGACTCAGTTCGGCAGCTGTATATGTATAACAGTAATAACTTTTCAAAAAGACTCATTATTTCTTCCACCTGAAAAAGAACTGAAAAGTTCAAAATAACGAAGAGTATATCTGTAACCATAATTTAGACTGTTAATATGATATTGGCCATGTTCAATAAAGTTCTGGTACAACAAATAAAATTAATTTTTTCAAGAATATGTACCATCTTCTTTGGTCTACTGTTAATAATGCTGTTCCTTTGTTTTCCGAATAATTTGCGATAACAACACCAACAAATAATGTTAGACCAATCATACAGCCCAAAAATATATAGATGTGTATGTAAATGGCTTGATCCTATAAGAACAAAATTCAATATGCTGCACATAAATTTATTACGTGGAACCTACAGGGCCCAAGGATTTTATCAATACATCTCTAACGTCTAACCAACCTTTGAAGGAAAGAACCTCAAATAACGTCAATAAGGCGTCACCTATGTTATCGAAATGGAATCTTCTCGGATTTGCCCTGAAAGTTACAACTGTTGGTTTTAGAAACATATTAAATTGCGATATCTTACCACACCCTAGGAACAAGCATAGTAGGAAATGTCTCGTTTTCGCCAGGTTGAACCTTCATTTTTGTCACAAAAACTCTTCTCAAGAACACACCTACACAGTCTTCCCTCCTGGTTATATTCGGATCATTGCATCTTGCAAGCCTTCCTCCATACATATGAACTCCGTAAGTTGCGAAAATGATCATGAGCAGAATAAGCAATGTAGATACAAGAAGGATTTCTTTGAAACCTCTGCACAGTTCGCACACAACTTTACTCATATGGGGAACTAAGGTGAATATCCTCAAGGGTCTCAAGCATCGAAGAATCATCAGAAGCTGTGCTCCTGAGTTAGGGGGAACACTTCTTGGCATCCACCAAAGGAATGTTAGGCTAACCTGTAAGTAAAGTTAGTGAAATTCGTTCATTTATTAATACTGATATCATGAATGGACTGACTCTTTACTTGATGAATATTAATAACACTATCCATGATAATCTGTCTGCTTTTCCGCTAACCAGCTGTCGCACCCCTACGAACGACAACCCTCAGAAGTAGAATTCCTATAATACTCATACAATTTTCGCAAATATTTTAATTTCTAGGCGCGTTACCTAGTACCTTCCTTGGTAGACAGTAAATTCTACCGAGGAAGCTACTATATTAGCGAAACGCGTCTATAAATTAAAATATTTGAGAAAATTGTGTAATTATTATCATGATAGTAATATTGATATATTTGAGTATGAATTTGAAAGTATTTTGAAATCTAAAAGTTGAAAGAAACAAAAAAATTTAATGTTTCGTGACATCACAATTTTTTCCAGTGATATTTGAAATTTTACCAAGTGAATTTATTTTATTTATTTATCATATGGCTTACATCACATAGTAGATAATTCAATTTACATTCATACACTATATAAAATATTTATCCAATTAGGAATATATTAAAGAAGAAAGTAATACAAATTATGAAACAACAACAAAAATTAATTGGCACTTCGGGGCGATTTCATTCATTCCAGAAGCGCATTTGCTTTTTCAACTGCAGAAAAAAGTATATATTATTAACAGCATAATCATGATCAATAAAAAAAAATCAAATTGTGTGAATATTTCTCAAAAATATAGACAGACGTGCGATTTCAATGTCAAACAACAATAATTAAAAAAATGCACATACATTTTTTAAATTTAATTGAAATTCCTAACAAACTGAAAAAAAGAATACTAAAGGGACTTACTAAGTATATAAATACGTCTAAAACCGCAGCTACATCCTTTACATAAGCCTTTGGAGTAAAGAATAAACCATCAGCTAAGATTTTCAAAGCCAGTTCTATACTCATAAAAATAACAAATCCATATTCTGCCACTTGTAAACTGGCATTCTCCATCACGCGATAGGAGGGTGTTTCAAACATCATAGAAAGACACGATAAAGTAGTCATTGTAATCATCACCCAGTCTAGGTAAGTCACCAAGCCAAGAAAGTTGCTGAAATGAGAACTTAAAGTAACATTTTTTTGGGACTCCATAAACTTACTGCAATGTTTTATATTGAACTTTTCTCTCCTTCCCAGTAAGAGGATCTTTGAGCCTAGCATCATATCTTGCATACACAATCAATTGACAGAATTTTCGAAATTTACTTTCTCTTGGAACTGCAAATAAGGGGGTGTCAAAAAAGGGATGGTTTTCTCGTAAATCTTCTTCACGCTGATTCCTAGAAAATGATTGTCAAAACTGATTCAGAAATAACAACAGTAAATATTTGTCATGCCTCCTCATTTCTGCCTGCTGTCTTTTAGCTTGTAGTAGTTTGATATCCAAGTCGTGGGGCCTGGCTCTGTTAGAAGTTACTCTGTTGACTCCAATGTCTCCGTTTTCCATCAGATGCTCGTAGGTTTGTTTTAGTTTAATAGAACCACTACGTACACTTCTTCTGATTGATCTTGAACCAAATCTGAAGAAGGTGAATTAAAATATTTGATAGAACTCTGATGAAATTAAGTTTTTCTGTTTATAATGATACTGATATGCCAAATATCAAAATACTTCACAGATTCACAGTTTGGAACCTTTGGTGCAGTAATGAATATTACTGGAGTTCTATCCCAACACCAAACCGTTATAATTTTCCTCTTGAAGATGATCACTTGGTGACGAAGTGATGAAAATAACGGTTTGGTGTTGGGATAGAACTACAGTATTATTCGAATATCAGAATCTCAAGAAATTTGCAAAAAGCTGATTATTTCTGCATGGTGTGGCAACGGTATTAAAGCAATATATTCACCAATAATTTTTTCAATATGGTTTCTCCCTGACAATAAATAATCACAAGTTTATAGTACTGATATTACCAACAGCGATCAAATGAATATCCAAGTGAGTTAATGCATAACATCCAGATAATCATGGTTAGAGTTATTGAGGCAATGTAATACTTCTGTGCAGGAGTTCACGGTCAGTGTGTTACAGATTACTTGCAGTTTTTGCAAACTAAAAGTTGACCAGTATGATCACATTTGTAATTTGACTGAATGTCGTACCTGCTCGGTCTGACTTTCTTGAATTATTTAGACCTGTGTGTACTGAAGTACTGGTATCCACATTTCATCGATATATAAGCCCTATTCCTGACGATTACTGTGGCCTCACTGTATAGGTAGCAGGAACAGCAGATCTGCTTGTTTAACCCAGACCAAGGCAATGTCATGAATACCTTCTTCTGTCATAAATGGGAACACGTCAGGACCACTTTCAGTTTGCATATTGTAGAAAGTTATGAGGGTGGTCCTTAAAGTACCCGGCCCAACGAAAAAAAAATTTTTCAACATAATCTCCTTGCAGCTCTACAAATTTTTCCAGCGACGTTCAATAAGTTTGATACCGTTTCTATAATAAAAATTGTCTTGCTCCTCAAAATATTCATCAACATCACTTCTTCATCGTTGGAAAATCTTTGACCAATGAGCCATTTTTTCAGGTTTGGGAACAGAAACTGATCCGAGGGAGCTAAATCTGGCGAATAGGGTGCATGAGGTAGCAATTCAAACTTCAAATCGTTAATTTCGGTTATTGCGATAATGGATTTGTAACAACACTGTTTCCTAAGCCGAATGCGACCATTTTTGCTGGATTTCTTCACTCAAACGTTGCAATAAGTTCGTATAATACTCGTCGTTGATAGTTTTACCTTTTATAAGATAGTTAATGAAAATTTTCCCACGTGCATCCCAAAAAAACCGATGCCATGACCTTGCCTGAAGGTGAAACGGTTTTCGCCTTCTTTGGAGCTGGTTCTCCCTGTTGAGTCTACTATTTTAATTGTTCTTTTGTCTCGGGTGTGACCCATGTTTCATCCATGGTTATGAAACGACGCAAGCTCTCTCATGACAAAATTTTCAGATAATATACAATGTACTGCACTTTTTGAAATGCCTACTAAGTCTGCTAGCTCGCTAAGTTGACCGCTTTCTGGATTCTCTTCATCGTTTCTGGAGACTTCACCTCATTTAGTCGACCACTGCGATGCTTGTCTTGGTAGCTTGTACAGCCTCGTTTAAACTTTGCTACCCAATATTTTACAGCCGAAATGTTCGATATTGATGGCTGCCAAACAAATACTGAATCTCACACCATCTTGAAACTTGAAACATATGCTTTATAGATTGTGTACTTTCTAATTCAGAGATATTTTTCAAACAACTACCGCCATCTCTAGGTCCACCCTCGTAGATCATTTCATACATTGCTACGAGTAATAAACCTGAAACTAGCAAATAAGCAATGTCCTTTTTTTTTCAACATCATCTGGATCTTTTAATTGATTTGCTTTATATTATTTCTCTCTTTATTACTTTGTTGGATATTAAGCCGAAAGGTATAAACCTCTAAGAAGCTAGCCACTCACGCCAGCGAAACATCAGGAAAAAATTTCAAAAATCTACATCTTTCGAACCCGAAAAATAGTGACACAGAGATTATTCTAGCTGTTCAATTTAAGCGACCTTGTAGGTCTTACCGACTCCGAGATAGAAATAGTGGAATCAGCTAAAAATAACAGTCTGTATATTGTATTCATGGGAGACTTTTTTCTATAAATTTGATAGTTACTGTGATGCCTGACTTGTCACTATGTTTCCTCTAATCTGTCTTACTGAAGTCACAAATCTATACTATCAATTCAGTACTACTTCTCCATTCAAGGTATACAATAGCAAAAAAATTTGGCCATGCAAATATTTCTAGAGATTAGAAAAATGATTTTTCAAATCAATTCGCTTGTTCTGGCAAATAGTAACACTTATGAAAAAATCATATAAAAACAATTAAGATTCTAATATATATCATTGTATGCAATCATCAATTCTTTCAAATTGTTACCATGTGACACCTATAATAATCTAGCTAGTCCTCTTTTCACTCGCAACTCCTGGTGACAGACAGCCCACTTAACTAATAGATGTGTGCTTATAAACTAAATTTTGCATGCCAAAAAAATTTGCATCGAAATTTAGTTGCCAATTGGTGTAACTCACTTCTTATGGTCAATACGTAACTGTTTCATACTATTAACCGTTCCTTGAGGTTTGAGGGTTCCTTTAGTTCCAGGAACAGGAATTATCGATGAGTCGCCAAGCATTAGTCTTTGATTGTTGGAGTCACTGAAAAAAATAAAGCAAAATATTTCATCAGTATGATTCATGAAAATAATAAAAATTTCACTGACATTGTTTGTTATGCTCTGTATGCTATTGTATTATTTGTAAATGATAAATGTTGATTCAGGCTAGAATTACAATTTCATTTAAGGACAAATCATTCGACAGAGGGTACTTACTTAATAATATGAGCCACAGCAGTTTTCTTTAGTTTTAGATTTACAACTCTTACTTTCGGTAGATTGTTCAAAATTTTGAGAGGCTTTTGTTTTCTGTAAATGATTTTAGAATCAAAGACTTCTTCACTAATCTTCTTGATTCCACCCTCTGAATTCTCATCATCTTCTGTCTCACTAACAAATTGGCGCATGAAACTTTCCCTTACCTGGAAATTCAGGAAATGAAAGATCATTGGTAACTTATTCAAATATAAAAAAAGAATAGGCACCTACTTTTGGGAGATTGAAATCCGATGGTACTTTGTGTAAAGTTACCATTAAAGGGCTGTCAGGGAATTTTTCGAATATTCGAAGCCGGAACGGTAAGGTTTCTTTTATCTCTGCACTTTGCTCTCTATATTTTAGTTGCTTTAGTTTTTTTATATCTTCATCCAGCTCTAGATTGTCCAAAATAACTGCGACGAACAAACTCAATACAATCTGAAACCAAAACATTTCAAATTAAAACTGAATCAATCAACTCTCCCCTAGATCTCATACTTACCAATGTGACAAACAAATGGTACAATATGAAATAAACAGCAACCAAGGGAGCCAACATTGATCGTGTTCTCAACATAGTTTCGTCCATAACCTCCACCCAAGCTTCCTGCGTTAAAATTTGGAACATGGACATAAATGCCTCTACAAAGGTTTCAAATTTCGCAAAATCCAAAAAGCAAAACAACTGCATGGAAATACTCGACGATATAATCAACAAGCACATAGTAAAAATTATCAGACTTCCCAATTTTTTGCCTGGTCCAAATATTTTATAAACAAAGTCTTCAAGTAAAGGGGATGCTTTGATCAACCTTACTACCCTCAAAACTTGGAAGTAGGTAAAGCCAGTCATGTAGAAAACTGGTATGACGTGGATGGTAGTACCTACTGCAAGCAGCAACTCAAATTTATGTATCGAATGTTTCCAATAACCACGCCAACTCAAACACCATATTTTGAAAATCGTTTCCAAATTAAGGAGTGCAGTGAATCCAAGCTCTAGATAGTAATACTTTTCGTAAAATACATGTCGGGGTCTTCCATCATGTTCAAATCGCATAGTCGCTGCTACTATACCATTAGCCAAAATAACGCACATCACAATCAGTCTGAAATGGGGAGATCTCAGAATAGTGTGGCAGAATTCAGGAGCTAGACCTCCATGCTTGTTTTCATCAACAGTGACAAGTTTCCAGCCTCTGTCATCACCAATCAAAATCTAAAAGTATAAGAGAACTCCAGGAAATGTTATTCAAATTTCAGTTGTGCATAATGACAATATATCAAAAAATCCATTTAGAAAAGTAACTACAAAAACCGGCGTATTTCAAATATACATTTAAATTAAGACGAACAATATCTGACGGAGCATCGCGAACACACTAAGACTCTATATATTATATCAAGAGAATTTTTGGACATGGATTCTTTATATCAGGTTGTTTTGAAAGTTTTGTACGTTTTTACTTTTTGCCAGCATAACAGAAGTCGATTAATTCCCTCAGCATAAAAAATGATGTGCTCAGGATTCGATGAAGTCGGCGAAGGCCATTTTTGCTTGGTCTTCATTGGCGAAGGTTCTACCAGTGAGAAAGTTATTGAAGATGAAAAGATCGGTTGGCGAGAGTGTGTATGGTGGGTGAGGCAGAACTTCGAAGCCCAATTTATTTAATTTTCGAAAGGTGATTTGTGAAACGCGCGAGCGGGTGTTGTGGAGCAGAATCGTACCTCTTCTGTTGACAAGTGCCGGCTGCTGCTGACGCAATTTTCGGTATATTTGATCGATTTCCCCACAATAGCACTGCTGTAATGGTTTATCCCAGATGCAGAAAGTTATAGTGAATCACAGCAGCAACTGACCACCATACAGTTACCCTGGTCTTATCAGTGTACATCCACTGTCCTGAACAACTCTTGTTGTCGTGAAAGATCCACTTTTCATCACACATCCAATAAAGAATGGTTTGGATTGCCCAAAAGCAAAGACGAACAGACCTTGAAGCGTTACAATTTCCGTAGATCGTTCAAATCGTGGAGCACCCACTTTTTGACCTCTCCAATATGTTTTGAATATCAAAAACCGCATGGGAGCTGACGCCCAGTTCTTTCGCCAACCCACGCACCTTTTGTGATGGGTCAGTCTCTATCAGGGTCTTCAAATCCTCGTGTTGGATCACTGTAGGCCAACTTCAGGCCCCATTTTCGAAGGCTAGAATCTCTGGAAAAGAATTGCGCAAACCAACGTTGAACAGTACATTCATTAACGCTTATCATCGTCAAATATCTTGTTAAATTTTCGGGCTGTTTTGGCAGCGCTCTGATTCAATTTGAATTCATATAGAAAAATTATCCAAAAATCGCTCAACGACGTCGTATAGTAATAAGCTGAAATGAGGCAAAAAATTAAAATTTGAAAAAAATATGAACATCATTCTCTTCATTTATACAATGCATTTAAATTATGATAGGTAGAATTAGAACCTCTGGCGTGAACACTTTATTGTTCCCTATTGATGCATCTCAGTTAGTAAAACGTGCGTGGACAGTATTTTTGATCTGGCGCGAGAAAGTGTTTTCTTAAGATTCGTTTCCTAATATCAAAATATAATAATAATACATTTAAATCCGAAAATCCAAATTAACTCGTCTGATCACATTATTCTGCAAGATATGTAGACAATCTTTCATTAGTATATTTTATAACATAATCATTCAATGCAATAGTCAATAAGAAAATGTAAAAAGATATTTTGATTTAAAACGAATTAAAAAAAAATTGTCATAGAAAAGTGCACTTTTTTACTGAATCAATTATTTTCTACATATAATTTTCATTAATTTCTATTCCAATCAAGTAATCAAAATTTCATTATGTAAACTGGTTTTGTTTTATTGCTTTCATTCAATTGTATATTGAGTTCACTTAATGAAGCTATATCTATTAGAATCTGTTCTTTTTAGAAAAATAAAAAAGTGTTTTGCATACTTTTTTCATAGGCCCATTGGATAATGCAAAAGATAACAATTTTAAGAACATTCGAAGTGAGTAAAGAATTCATCCTTGTAAACATGTAAAAAAAAGTGATAGCAATAATAGTTCGTCTACTGCTGTTGAACTGTTTATTGGCTTTACTGATAGATTATTTCACATTTTCAATAGTTGAAAGTTCACACCAAAATTGATGTCCTCAATAGAATATGTATGTAACATCTTTTTATATTTTTGACTTCCCCAAACAAAAGTTTGCATCAAAAGCCTGATAAATAATGAAGCATCTATGTTTCTTTCAATAATATAAATAAGAAACAAAAGCGGCCCCATGAGAAACCCTTGAGTACAACAATTGCAACTTGACCCACCTGCGTACATTATTTATGTCTAAATTGTACTTATTTATCTGGATATTAAGACACTAAAATCACAATGTTAGTGACGATTTCTCTTATTAATTCAACTGTTGTTTTTATATAATCTCACATGAGTTGAAATTTATAAAAAAATTCTCGAGAGGAAAATTTCGATAAATAAAATATAATTGATATATTAAATTTCAAGTCAATCATCAATTGACTGGTCAATTGCTTGATCAAAATAAGACAATATTTTTTTAAACATAAAAAACTACATACTTGAGAAGCCGAGCTGTTTTGAATATGGCCTCTAATACCCCACATCTGTTGAAACTGAACTCGTATTTCATTAAATGTTTCAGTGATAACAGCTATGAAAACGTTCTTCACTAGCCAAGCTAAAAAAAATATCATGGTGCTAAAATACAAGACAGCTCGCCAGCCTGGAAGCGAGTCAATTGCTCTGTACATTATGAAGACCCATCCTTCTTGAGAGGCTGCTTGATATACCGTGAAGAAACTGGTTACTGAAAAATGAGAACTTTATGTTCCTCACAAGGTTTGACAAATTTGGTAAAGTAAATACGAACAGGTTTGTAGATGAAAGAATGTTAGTTGGTTAACAAGATCAATTAAAAAAAAATGTGTTCTTGGCAATGTTTCGGATTTAATTAAACTCTTCTTCAGGGCTCAAAAAGGAATTTCTTTTTCGAAAATATAACTATTTCAAAAACATTAGATATAAAACAAACGATCCGTTTGTTTCATGTCTTTGTTTTTTTAAAGAAAAATTGATTCTGTTACCCAACTACCCCTTTTTGAAAAATTTATTGAATCGCTAAACCAGTTAATTAGTTAACTGGAGATAAGTGGGTCAAAGTTACTTGCAAGTTTTTATCAAATAATTTTGATGAAAAGAAAGAAGGGATTAACATAAATAAAGACCATTTAGTCACAGTCAACAAAATATGGATCCGGCCAATCAAGTCAACCAGAAACAAAGCTACCCTGAACGATGCAGTATGTACTGCGAGCACACAGAATACTGCATCCATTAACTCACTATTGATGCTACCTCAGTTGTAGACAAAACATCAGGCAAGAAAACCGTGTAAATAATATAACCAACAAACCCGGAAAATATCTTTGATACAGGTTCACAGAAAAAAATTGTTAAAATGGAAAATACTGAACATATATTCTTTTTCATAAGTATTAGGTCGTTTCAGTTTTGTCCGTTTTAAATTCATGTGTTTTTGTATATCGTCGTGGTATATACTGATCGATGGAGAATTTTGTACTCTATACATTGATGCTGTTCATTTTTATTCCATATTTTAATTTTCTATGATGTCGTTACTTAATGATGCACTGTTTTTAAACTTTGGTGTAGTAAGGAATATTACTGGAGTTTTTTCCAACACCAAACCGTTATTTTAACACACACGTGTTTCTATCACCAAGTGATCATCTTCAAGAGGAAGATCAAATAGTTTGATCTTCCTTTGTGTTAAAATAACAGTTTGGTGTTAGGAAAAAACTCCAGTAATTTTCATGATGTCGTTAAGCGATTTTTGGCCAATTTTTCCCTATGAATTCGAATTGAACTGAAGCACTTCAGAAACAGCCTGAGAAATTCAGCAGGCATTTGGCAATGATAGTTTCAATGAACGCACTTTTCGACGATGGTCTGCTAAATTTCGTTCCGGAAATTTCAGCCTCGAAGATGAGTCCTGAAGTAGTCCACCCACAGTAATCCAGTATGAGGATTTGAGGACTCTAGTAGAGACTGACCCATCACAAAAAATGCGTGAGATGGCGGAAAAACTGGGCGTCAGCTCCCATGCGGTTTTTGATGGTTTACGGCTAGTGTGATTCACTATAACATTCTGCAACTGGGCCAAACCATAACAACGGAGTCCTATTGTGAGGAAATCGACGAAATGTACTGAAAATTGCGTTAGCAGCAGCCGGTACTGGTCAACAGAAAAGGTCCGATCTTGCTCCCCAATAACGCCCGTCCGCACGTTTCACAAAACACCTTTCGAAGCGTCGAAGTTTCGCCTTACCCACCATACTCCCCAGACCTCTCGCTAACCGACTACCTTCTTTTCAAACACTTCGATAACTTTCTCACCAGTAGAACCTTCGCCATTCGGAACCAGGCAAAAACGTCCTTCGTCGACTTCATCGAATACCGAGACCACGTAATAAATCAACGTGTGCAACGTTGGCAAAAGTGCACTGAATCAAACGGCGCCTGTTTCAATTAAACTAAAGAAGTATTCACCGAGATATCACAGTCTAAACTAAACTCGAAAAACAGACAAAATTTTTGAAACAACCTAATACCATGAATATTTTGAATACCCTGTATTTTCAATATTGTAATACTTTATCATGACATATCGAGACACATTTTGTGTTTTTGCTCGCCTTATGTGTAAAATTTATTTCATTATGTCATGACTTTCAATAAAATGATTTTCAGTGTATTTTATTGCTTGAGAATAAAAAGTATGTATTAACTCTTTAACTATAACTGTAACTCATTAACTATAGAAATCAAAATATATTTGAAGATATTCATTACCTCTTTATAAGGAACTCATATGTATTTCACTATGTCACTCTACTTTTCTACATATAGGTAAACGTTTATGGCTTTTACCTTTCAAATACCAACTATACCTTATGGAAATATTTATTTATAAAGTACATATGAACAAAAACAGTACTTTATTTTTTTGTCTTAGACTGATTTAATTTGTGTTCAAGTTCTGTATTTCTTGAAAACATCACAAGTTAATTATGAAGCTACAATAAATAATATTATTTATGAAATTACTCAAATAGTTTTTAATTATCATAATCATGTGTGTTTGAGACATGACAAATATAACATTTTTCTTGATATAATCATTATGTTAAATTAAAGACAGTTACCAAATTCATCAAAACCATTGAATCCAATAATATATCTAGACACCCCTTCCATTTTCATACATTTCATCCCTTTCGGACACTGATAACCTGAGGATGGATCTAGAGAACAGAAAGTATCTGGTATTGCAAGACTGTTGATTGTAACCTGCCTGTAAAAATCAAATCAGATTTTGGACGTTGTTGTATACTCATAACACAAACTTTGAAGAATAGTTTACTGATGCATCATTAAAGTTTATATTCTCACCTGGGTGAAGGAGTACCTTCAGTTACACAATGATTTTTCAGTTCTCCGAAAAACTGAACTCCCAGTAATCCATAGAGTGACATGAAAAATAGGAAAAATAACGTCACATTGTATATTTGTTGGCTGGATCGCCTGAAAAGATACTTGGTTAATCAAACTTACATCACTGGTATTCTCTCAACTTACTTGAATATTTGGTTTATTCTTGATTTTGGCATTGAAAACTTGAGAAATACTCTTAAAAATCGTATCATTATTAGTGGTCTAGGAGCTCTCAGAATAGACAGATAGCTGTATCTTGGAACGATGCCTAGCATTTCAAAAACTTGCAGAATAACTGATATCCATAAGAAAAACACCATACTGGCATCGAACTGGCACCAGTGGTCTTTCAGATATGGGCGATCTCCCTATAAATATAACATCATCATGAGAAATGTGCCATCTTACTAATTGAAATGAGTAATATGACCATTACCCGTAATGAAGTCTCACTGGATGAAATCAACATAGTTTATTGTATAACATACACTAGTTTGTATTACAATGTTTTATCATGCGCAATAATAGTTGAAATGCAGATAGTACGCAAGTTAAGTTGAAACTCTTATTCTACTTGAATTGAAAAAATCAACAATGCTTCTTTTATCATCAAGAAACTTGTTTTAATCTTCCTCTTTGAAGATGATCACTTGGTGATAGAAACACGTGTCGAGGTTTAAAAATAACGATTATTCTTTAGCTTGAAAAGTGGTAATGAAAGAGTGCTTTTTGTTTTTCAATACATATCTTTTCAAATAAAGTCAGTTAAACATTAGAACGAAATTGGCAAATTTTGAATCTTTTCAAATATCTCTAGAATCAAAATTTGAATTTCTAAATTTGAAAACGTCATTTAAATCAGCTCAAATACCATCGACTTCCTAATTTACCTGACCCTGAAATTTTCACGGTTTTCAATTTTCCCATATTTGCCCTCCTTATATCTTGGAGACAAAGTATAAAACATCTTGAAAAATATCAATAAATCAGAAATTATTGTCATATTCATATAAGGCGATAATAAATTTTGTTGCCTTACCTTCAGTATTCCTCTTATGTGCATTTTGGCAATCATTTCAGAAGTGAAAAGAAATGTAACAACTGCATCCACAGAAAAAGTTGTAGTTTGCATGAAATGAAATTTCTCGAATGTTTTTGGGGTATTGCAGCTTACAGAAGCAAGGCTCAATAGGGCACAGGTTCTCATCACTCTTCTAACCCATCTCTTTCAGAGTCAGCAATATGGAAATATATAAAAAATTGTTATGTCAGTGTAACTAGCAAAATGAATTCTGTTGAAATGTCTGTTAATTTTATACAAATTATCAATCAAGTCATCAAAATTCACTTATATGACCAGTTTCTGAAAAAGGCAATAAATAATATAATTCAGTAAAAATGTTTAATGGAAAATACTGTTCTTTCTTTATTCACAGGAAAGTATAAAAAAAATTAATATGTGTTATTCTTGTGAAAAACTCTACACAATGTTAAACAAGATAGAGTAAGGTATTGCTATTGAATTCTACTCATATGAAACTGCTTTCATTCTCAAACTAAACACAAGGTTTTAACTGAAAACATTTTCTTTCAACTTATCCTCATCAGTTAATTTCAGATAATTTGAAAGACAATCATTCATTAAAATTTTTGGACAATTTCCTAATATTTCACACTATGGGTAAAATACTTCCTTGACCTCAGCTAGAGTCAAAAAGTAACTAGATACAGTTCTAAAATTGTAAAAATGATTTGTGTCTTCCAAATGTCAGGTATTTCAATGTATCATTATGTAATGTATGAATTTGATTGAATGTCACTAGCCAAAATATTGTTTCTATACTTATTCGGGAAGTTTTTTTTTACATACAGTGGAATAAATAACGAAAATTAGGATTTTAATAACAGATAAACTAACTGGCTATAGTGACCAAATTGAAAAGAATACCTTGTTCACCCATTCTATATCAGCACTTTCATTAAAAGCTTCATCGGGACCATAGTCTGCCAAAACAGGTTCTCCCTTCAGACTTTGCTTACGACCCAACATCATCTTGATATTCTTGATTTTTTCCGGTATAAATTTACGTGAAATTCTACCTAGAATTGTATAATTAATTGGTCTGAATTAACTGATGAATGTAAAAACGTACACTATTTTTGATTTTTTCGACTGAAAGATGATGAGGTTGCATTATAGAATATTGAGTTCATTTTAAAGTTTTCTTTTTGGAGTATTCCAAATTCACAGATTTTCTGTATCGATGTCGGCGGATACGGAGAAGCTGCGCAAATGGACCAGACTGATCAATAATGTATGAGGGTAATATTCTGGGGTACAATACGGAATACTCAGGTTATCACCTTCGATTCGAATAGGAAATTGAATTTTAATTTTAAATATTTCAGATTTATAAATATTACAACGGACTAAAAATATAAAACATGCAATCTAGTTTCCAAATTGTAACATCAAGTTTAAAAAATTATTGGCGCCGTTATGTTTTACCAACTCTTCTTCTTTAAGTTATTAGCCACAGCTGTTAGGCATTTCCCCAGTGGCTCAGATTATTCTACTCAAGGCCACTATTTTCACAAGACAACACTGCAAAACTAAAGGATAGATAACAAAGAAACTACTAGCACAGCACTGAGATGTATTTGAAACACAGACGAATACGTTTTGAATGCATGAGCGGAGCGCCAGAAAACGCCTCTGATTTGGGAAAACTACAAGAATCTCCTTTTCCATTCATAACGGTCATTATGCAACATAACTCTCCTACATACTAGAACTGCAATAATCTTCTTACAGCTCATTTCACATACTTCAGTATACATTTATATCTTGATGATGATAATAACTCGGGTGTTAAAACGCGCGTCGGGAAGAGTATTGCTGTTCTGGTGTGTGGAAGGTGCTTGTGTTGGAACATGGTCATTCTATTTTGAAATTATCAGATATATAAGTTTATTCCCTGGTATCTAGAATAAATTGAAGTGGTTGTTTATCCTTTTCGAGAGCAGTACAAAAAGTTAATTGTTATAATCAATTGTGCTAGAGTTTGTATTTCATGGAAAGTCTTGGGCTCCTGTAGATATAGCACGTTTCCTGATAGCCGGTACCATGTAACTCGCGCTAACGTGTTAAATGGAACCATACATTACATGGATCCATCAAATAAATCGGTGAACTCATCGTTTTATTCACAAAATTATCTATATTGTATGTCTCTAGTTCGGGGACTACCACTGTTTTATTGGTGGTTTAGTTAGGTATTCTGGTTTCTGGAAGAACGATTGTGGTATCGGTAACCGGTATTGGTATTACTGATTTTTTCAAAAGTCATACTGACAGTTTTTGATTGAAATCGTTTTCTCCTTGATATGTACATTTTTTAACCATAAAAGATATGGAATGTAAATTTTGATTGCAAGTCTTTCAATTACTTACAGGGTGTTTTTTTTATTTCATCTTGTTTTTAATTTTCTGTTGTGAAAAAAATATTGTTTATCATATTTAGTTTATGTTTGAGGTGCTTAAAATACTATAATGGAAAATATTAGAATCATATTTGTATTGCAAGAAAAGTTAACTGACGAAAGTGAAGCTTCAGAAATAATGCAACAGGCATTTGAGGTAGAATAATATTTACAAATTTGTTCCCATATCCTCGTTTTTTTACTTTTAGGCTTGTAAACAAAATATTTCAACTAATGTGGATTGGATGAAAGAATCTGAATTCGATTTTTCAACATTGAATAAGACAGATTTCATAGTTTTTGATGAATTTTTAGGAAAGTGTTTCGAAGAACTAAAAACTACCAAGTGTGCGTAAGTATCTTTTGAATGGTTGTATTTGAGTGAAATATATAAACATATTTGACCTATCCACCTTATTTGTAGCAGAATTTTGGGGCCATGGGCAGTGAGTGTATGCTTGATGGAAGGTAAAGCAATTCCCAACTTTCCTTGGCCAATTTACAATGTGGCCATGTATGATTGTATAGTTACAAGTTCCCATTTGTCTAAGAATATCAAAATGGAAATAAAGACAAAGGTAGAGTTAATGGGCGGATGCTATGTAGATACCTTGGTAGCAAAAAATACACATTTGGTTACTGGAAGTGCTAAGTCTGAGAAATATTTAGTAAGTGGCTCATGGATATTTTTTTGTGACTTAAATATTTAGTCTTTGTTAAAAAAGTGATGCCAGGTATGTCTTTCTTTATCGCATTTGCTTTGGTCAGTTTGTGCTTGTGAAATTTTGATTCTTTTGAAGCCATGAGAGATTATAAGTTTAAAGCTTACCTAATTTTTGTTTTATGCTGAGTTGATTGTGGTAAACTGAGACAATTAGAAAAACAGGTCAATTATAGAAAAGTATACTATTTTTTGGCTTTACATATGTGAAAATTGAGGCAACATTTTTCTTTCTTGAATTAACTTTTTCAAGGTCAAAAGTATTTATTAAAAAAACTTTAATAATGTTCCAAACACATACTACAGATAATAGATCAAGCATGATATTATGGGGAAATATCAGAATTGAAAAAAGTTTCAGTTCTCAGTTCATTTGATATTTTGATTTACATATACATTATTTCAATTCTGTATGAGAATGATAAATTGAAGTATTATCTGTAAAAGAAGATAATTTTGATTTTGTTATGGTACTTATGTTCGTTCTTTGTGAAACATAACTGTTACGTCCTTGCGCATTCTTCATGGGAAGAAATTATTATCTTATATACATTAATGATTATTGATAAAGGTAATATGTATCTTTAATTTTTTAAAGTAATTTTGCTCGATCCAAGAGCAACTTAATCAAAAGACATTTTTACTTTTTTATATGATATAGAACAATTTTTTGAAAAGAAGTTTATAACTCATTTCATATTTTTTCATCAATACCAATTTCCAAATCTCATATATAGTAAAAACAATCTCTTATACAATTTTTTTATGAATTTTTTTTTTAATACTCCCCATAACAATAATTTTATTTTCAAGGCAGCTGCTGAGGCTGGTGTCAAGTTGATGTGTCCTTCTTGGATTGATGATGTGTGGAAAGTCAGTCAGTCTGTCAATGTTCATGCTAATGATGACCAATTCAAGAAACATACTTGTCTTCCTTTTCAAAATTTGACAATTTGTTCAACTGGTTTAACAAAAGCTTCTGAGAGACAAAAAATAGAGATGCTTATTAAGAAAAACGGCGGAATATTCTCTGGAAAGCTGAATCTGACAAATACAGATATCTTGATATGCTGTGGTGAAGGGTAAGTACCTATGTTGCCATATTTACAATAGAAAATATTTCGTCTCAAAATAGCCAAGATTACAGCTTTTGCCAACTTTTTGAACAGAGTTATTGCTTTGCAACAAATTTGAATTAATACCGAATGGAAGACAAGGCTTTAGAAAAGCTACAACTCTACAGGCACTACCTAATAGAATATTGCAAAGATACAACACCTTATGTGAGAATGTCACCTATCATGCCACATTTTTTAAAAGCCTGTATTATAAATCATCTATCGAATACTCGAGTGGGGTTTGAATTCATATTTCATTAGCTTTTGTTTCATAAGTGTAACTCAATAACGAAGTGGCT
The DNA here is from genome assembly GCA_015342105.1 of Leptinotarsa texana. Taxonomy (NCBI): domain Eukaryota; kingdom Metazoa; phylum Arthropoda; class Insecta; order Coleoptera; family Chrysomelidae; genus Leptinotarsa; species Leptinotarsa texana. Next base: position 22,210 of record WOGN01000674.1, read on the forward strand.
ACCGTTTGGGTATTTTGCCAAAAATCCTACACTTATTATTTTTTGTGTAGCGTTTTCCGTGGTTTATGTTTCATTATTCACTGCAAATATTTGGAATATGAATTGAGAAAGAAGGGGTGATTTCTGTGTAATTCAATATGCATTGAAGGAAGTAATTTTTTTTTTCTAGTTTGCATTAGAAAAAAATGTCTGTAGATGATTTAAATATTTTTACTGAAGACGTGAGCATTTTCTAAACACGAATTGTTAATTTACATGCTCTAATACAAATTGAGCTTATTACAATTTAACAAAAATGTTGTCATCTTTGTTACAAGTATCATTTATTTCAATAAAGCCAATTATTTTTAATTTAATAGTTTTGATATTTATCATTAATATTGTTTCAGATTAACAATCAGCGAAAAATATAAAGCAGCTCGTCAATATCCCCACATAAAATGTGTGAATTTGTCTTGGGTAACAGATAGTGTGGCAAAAGGTTATGCCCTTCCTCATAACCAGTATCAAATACAGAAAGTTACATCAACTCCCACAAAATCCGATGAACCTGTCAATCCAGAGTTCTCTGTTTTGAGCGCCATTGGAGGTCCAAATATGTCGCATAGAGCTTGGGTAGAAGAAACACTTGCCTCACCATTTTCACCTGGAAATGAAAAAGTTCCAAGTATTAAGAGAAAAGGTGATTTTTAAATTCAATACATATTATATAATCTTTCTTAATATAT
>WOGN01000675.1:0-22508 GCA_015342105.1 Leptinotarsa texana
CCACCAAGATGTAGCCAAAGCCTCGGTAGATAATAACATTATCCGGAGGTGGTGGGTTAAAGGGCACAACAGGAGTAAAGGTAATCGCATTGCCGACTCTTAAGCCAAGGAAGCGACTGGACTAAGAATTTTAGGACCCAGTCGCACTTACGGTCCGATGACTTCGACAATTGCGGACCTAGCCTAACGTCACACCCATGCTCAATCCCTAAAGAGTTGGGTTGAAATCAAAGGATGCAATCTTGCCAGGATCACCCCTGGCGAACCTGAGAAGCTGGCGCCGAAGAAATATCTGGCGATGACCAGGAAAAATCTTCCGCTTAGCAGTAGGATTTCTGACTGGCCATTGTCAATTAAGGAAACACCTCCATAATATGGGGCTAGTGGACACACCTCTGTGCAAGATGTGTGAACAGAAAGATGAAACACTCAGGCATATCCTATGCGAATGTCCGGAATTATCGTCAATAAGAGAGTGTGTGTTCGGCCAACACCTGCCGATATAAAGGGGATGTCTACTAGAGACCTGTCCCCTTCCTGGAAAGGACAGAATGGACGATGACCTAGGAGGAAAACTCCTCGGGAGAATGTACAATGGGTCACTTGTGGCCAAAGTGCTCCCTACTATATAAATATAGAGAATAGGATCACCCTATATGCATACGATTATTTACAAAATTCGCAGTGTCAAACATCCCGCCCAACGGATTCCTGAACTTATTTTTCAATTGTTTGCTCAATGGGAATGAAATAATCGAGTTTTTTGTTGTTTGGGATTCCCAGTTGGCATGGTTTATTTAATGATTGTCTCCTACGATATTAGTCGTTAAGATAATGTTCGTTAGTTGTCAATACCTATCTCAAAATAAAAGGAATAAACTTTGGACTATTCAATTAGTATCGGCTTCGTTGCAACTTGTTTGTGAGAGAAATTAGGTTAATTTTTAACCACGGCTTCGTTAAGCATGATTACGTGATGTGTAGTAGTTACCTTTGGGGCTAAGTTTAACCCCTGCATAACAATGAACATTGGGTTCATTGAACGTGAGCTTTTATAAAATCAATTACAGGCTGTGCTGGCTAGTACACTGAGAGAAAATTACCGCATCTAAGAGAAGTAATGGCATTTTAATGCCCTTCTTTGTTTTTCTGGAGGTATCCAAAGTAGTTATCTGTACCAGGCGAAGAAAATTGATTGATTATTACGGTCTGATGGATAGCAATTGGTCCGACACAAATTTTTATTTTCGCTAACCAACTGTCCATAATTCCCAAGTTCCAATTTCTAATATGAGAGTTGAGGATTAACGAGGTCTTCCTTTTTAATGAGAATTTCTAGGACTGGTCAGGCGACACGTAGTGAACACTGATTCAATAAGTAGAATAAATATGTACTTGTGATGCAGTACACTTTAGTTTGATCTTCCTCTTGAAGATGATCACTTGGTGATCGAAACACGTGTCGGAGTGTTAAAATAAGGGTTTGGTGTTGGGAAAAAACTCCAGTAATATTTAAGTTCAATCAAACTAATTACGCTAATAAATGGCTATCGTCTGACCAAAACGTTTCACATTTATTACTAGTACTATGTTGCTGTATGGCTGCTCTTGCAATATTTTGACAGAATGAGAATCAACGATCTTAGGCGTGCGCAGCGTTATAGAACAGTGCTTCCAAAAAATTGTTCTACAGTGCCATCTAGTGGCGAGTTACAGAAAAATTGATAACCTAAAAACCTTCTATATGAAAAATTACTTATACATGTCAAGTTTCATCACTATCGGTTGAGCGACATAGAAGTTTATCACTTAGCAACCAAGCAACTAACCAACAAACATCAATTTTTATATATTATATTTTTTATAAATATTTAATGCTTCCAGAACTAGATAGATAGATCTATCATGTCAATAAATACATAAAATGTTAAAAATATATAAAATGTGTTTTATGAAGACTATATGGTATTCGCAAAAATACAGTGAAGATTAAAAATAACAGACAAAAAAAACAAAAAAATATCAAAGATAAGAAAAAAATGTACAAATATGTTATCAATAAAACAACATAATTTTAAAATTACTCAATACAAATCGTAATATACATCGTGGTATACCGAAAGACTAGAATTTGTATGCAAAATACTCTTCTAAACTGTAGAAGCACTTTCCCAAAACGAGGTTCTTCATTCATTTTCTAAATTTTTTAAGTTCATTAATTGATTTAATATGTTTTGGTAGATGATTATATATTTCAATAAATTGATGGATGTAGCCGTTACTACATGGTAGAAGATTATAAAGAAGAAAAGAGAATTGAAACTTTCAAAGTTTTTTACAACTTTAATTTATATTTAATATAAAAAATCGTAATTCATAATTCATGAATGGAGAGTGTGTATTTTCTATAATGTTATCCAATTTGGTACTGATGAGCCTTAGAGAAGGTGTCTTAAGGCGAAACACATGTGTTTACCAGGGAGGATGGCAATTCTATGCGAGTACAATTTGTTACCATTCATTTAAAGTAGAACTCATGTGAAAGATAGCTGATTTTTATTCCACAACAAATGTTTGAAATACAAACTGAATAGTGAAAAGTATCTTCTGTATAATTCGATATTCATATAAATGTATTTGTTTCGAAAAATTTTTTCTTTCGTCTAATCCAATGTTTATATGAAAGTAGCTGTTTCAGGAGGACTTTCTATCACTTTGTGTCTGAAAGTTAACTTCTTTGTATGATCTACACATCCATGTATAGATTCACTTCCTTCCTTTCTTTGCAAGATTCCCTCATCCTTCTATTTTGTATCAAGATGGAGTAATAGAAAGCCAAAAACTTTTTTTCCCAAATATTATTTCATTTGGCAAACGAATAAAATTTGATATCGTGAACGATTTCTGGATATACCAAGGATTATATTTAAATTAAACTATCCATTCAGTCGAGAAATCGGAGAGTTTTTGATTGCGCAGAAACTCATGATAATCCGTTAGTTAGGGAAGCTATTATGGATTATGCTGCAGACGACCCCGACCGATATAGAAGGGCCCGACACTCTGTCGAATGAGCCCCTATGTCATCCGTTGAAAGATGAACATTTTTTTCATCCATCCCACCCCAGCCAGGTACGAGAACACCGTGAAGGGCGTCACTGATGTTCTGAGAACATTCATGTCGCCATCTTACCATCAGTCATGACCCGTTGAAACGCTAAGGGAGCCAGGCTCCAAACCTGAACAAAATGAAGACTCTTAGTCAGAAATTAAAAACTACAAAGGTCATCAATCCCGACTGAGTAGAGTACAAACAGCGCTGTGCATATCAGGATTTCATAAGGACTACGTAGTTTTCATTTGTACCATTCGCTTGGTCATATCAGTATCCACATCTATATATAGTCATGTTTTCCTGGTAACAAAACTGTCTGAGTCTGGTGGGTTGGTTTCGTTAATAAAATAATAACTCTTCAAAATGAAGTTTGAATAGAGAGAGTAAAGTAAGTATAGTATTCCATAAAGTCAAAATCACCTTCAGTGAAATTCACAGTGTACACAAAATTCTATCCAACAAGAAAGGGTACGTGAATTGGTCATAATTTTCGAATCAGTGAAGTCTTGTGATTTCTTTTTTTATGTTGTGTTATTATTTATTATACAGAAATTTCATATTTTCTGTTTTGGTGGTGATTTTTTTCGTCTGACTACGAATAAAAGAGGTCACCAGCAAATAACAGAAACAAAAAATGTTATTGATGACGTGAGAAAAGATTTCCAATAAACAGAATAATAATCTTCTATGCATAAGATAATTCATTGATTGTATGTAAAAATCGTAAAGACATTCAATTCATGGAATAAGTTTAAGTAACATAATCCCAGCATAAAATATTTTTTTATATTACTCTTATTTGAAATTTATGAACCTAGCGAAGTTGTGATAGATATCACAAACAAAAAAATGGAAGAAGCAACGGAAGATCATCGTTCTACCTCTTTTTTGATAGAAAGAATTAGTATTGCTATTCAACGTGGTAATGCTGCTTCAGTCCTTGGAACTATTTCTTCTTCACATAATTTTAATGAGATATGTGGATATTAATCAGTCTCCAATCAAGGTTAATTCGCAAGTGATTGATCCACCTTCTTCATTTTCAGTGCGGTCAATGGACTTAGGTCATTCTTGTCCTCCAAATATCAGTTGCAGTCCTCGTGGTTCTGGTTCCCTTTCAGTGAAAGAGCTTCATGAAGCAAGAGCTGAATTGATCTCGCCGAATCGATCCCTCTACGAAACCCTTCATCACTTGAAAGGGTCGATCGCAGCTTTAGAAATGGTTCTTATGCAGATTATGTTAAACATGTTCTTCCTTTGAAAGTGGATGGTTGACAATGTTTCGTGGTGTATTAATCCTTTCTGACTTCCATTGTCTAATATATATAATATTAATTCATTCGAAATCCCTGAAAAAATAAACAAAAATAACAGAAATAACAATTTTATTAATCAAAAAACTGAAATTACAAAGAAATAACATACACCAAAACATAAACATACCACTGACCATCTATTTTCGTCTATAACGCGAAAGCGGCATAAAACTGGACGCAATGGGGAATGTTTTTCCTGACGAAAATCAAATAGTTTTCATGAAAGAGCTATAAAACAACGTATTTTAAACTTATCATTTCAACTTTTTTTTTTTAATTATTTAAATACTTAAAAAAGACGAATGAAATAATGCATTCAACATTTGAAGGGATTCGTTTATATTTCACCATTTGGCAACATCGGTTATAGATAATAAAGGACAATGAATTTGTTACCTGTATGAGACAAACAAAGATGACATATTTCAGAGGCGTGCTGTTCTGTCTACTCATGTTCCGAGTTCCGAGATATTCTGTGACATATGACATTTTGTGCACTTAACCTATCTTTCTATATATAAATAAATAACAAAACAACTGTTGTTTATGTGGGTTGTGGAGGTGGTATTGAACTATAATTTATATTTTGCCTTAATTGTTGATTTATAAAGATAATTTTCCTTTTTTAAAGTAATATATCTAGGTGTCTAGGTAAATTATTTCATAACTTGATATAGGTGCTGTTGCCAATTGAATTAGAAAAAAATCCATTTGAAAATTAAAACCCAACGTTTGAAACATCAATTTGAATACTTCTCGAAGTGAATTTGAAGAACTCATGAATGGAACTCAACTTCATTTTGTTCAAACTTGCATTTGCTGTAATAACCCAAATTGAGGAACATTCCCCATTCTGAAGTCCAGGCAGGAAAAGACTCGGGCAGAATGAAGTTTGTAATATTAGATGTTAAGCAGCGGTCGGCAAGCAAATCTGTTGCTGTCATTTTATCACTTTTCCAAAATTAATTCCTGCTTCCTGGACAGCCTTTTTACACTTCAGGAAATGATCTAACTTTTGTATCAATATGTTCTATAAAGAGTTTGTTTTTCATTTGTTCACAGTCGGCGCCTGAGGGAACACATTTCTGTCAACCCCAGCAAAACCGTAATAATCCTCTTCACCAGGAGGAGTAAATTGGATGATCTAAAGCCACTTTCCCTTGATGGCAAAGTAATTCCATTTGGATCGGAGGTGAAATATCTTGTCATTGTCCTTGATAAAAATCTCACCTGGAACGCTCACTTGGAAAAAGTTTTACACAAAGCCAGACTGTCCCTATGGACATGTCAAAGGAATTGTGGTAAAACTTGCGTTTATTTCCCAAACAAATTCTTTGAAGTTATGTGAGGATTGTCAGACAATGATCAATTATAGTGCAATTGCCTGGTGCGATAGTCATCTTCATTTAGTTTAGGTTGGAAACTAGCCTGGTGGCCGAAGGCTTTACAGAAAACAGACAAAGCTCTCTGACTTACAGAGACAGGCTTGTCTGGCCGTCAGTGGTGCCATCAGTATCACACCGATCTACTTCCTCTCCATATTGTCAATTGCACAAATCAATTTAATGCAGACTGCAACACACTGTTGGTTGGCAATGGAAGTCACAGCATTCTGTAAATGAGCTCTGACGTTATGCCACCAACAGTCAACTACGAACTGCCTAATAAAGTACTGTTTCCGAGTAGAGAAGACTGGATCCTCTGGAAGAAGGAAATATTAAGAGCAGATAGTTGGTTCGTGAATGGATCAAAAACACCTTCCGGTTCTAGTGCAGATATTTTCAGTCGCAGACCCAGGACAGAGAATCAACCTGCCTAGAAAACTATGCAGGTTGAGAGAGACCGTAATCTTGGTTCAAGTATTGGGAAAGTGTTATCAATAGATTCATTTTACGCCAGAGTCCAGCACGAACTATCAAATCAAGTCATTCTACCTATCTCATTTTTGATTTGGTACATACGAAAAGTTAGAGGTCATCGATCCCGACTGAATAGAGTACAAACAGAGCTGTTCATATCAGGATTTCATAAGGACTACGTAGTTTTCATTTGTACCATTCGCTTGGTTATATCCGTATCCACATCTATCTATAGGTAATCATGTTTTCCTGATAACGAAACTGATTTAGTCTGGTGGTTGGTTTCGTTGACACATATAAAAAATATAAAGAAAGTTAAAAAATAAAGTAATTAATGGCCGATTTCATAAAGAAACACATAAAGGGTACTTTAACTTAAAAGATATTTTTAATAAATATTGTTGATTCCATTACCGTTCCATTCTTCCATTCATGATTCCATTCTTCAAGGCCAAAAACGTTCTTTAAGGTTAAAGTGTCGGTTTGTCTACTTTAACTCGCTAAAGTGTCATTTAACGACAATAACCTAATTTTTATAAATGTCATTTTTGTGCTACTAGCTAAGTTTGTTATTTTGTGTTCGTTTAGTCGTTGATCATAATAATATGAATAATTTTGAAATGTCTAGCTCAAGTTCATCTGATGAAGAATTCATTAATACAAAAAGACCAAAAGGATATAGAAAAATACTGTTTTGAAAAATATGGTGAGCTTGACTTTTACCAACGTTTAAAAAATAAACTGTTTTGTATCTACTAGATGAAATAAAAAAGCAAACTGAATCACCTACTAATAAGTAAGTTGTAAAATTTCCATCAATAATAGAATTTAAACTTCTATTTAACTTTTAGAGGTGGGTGCATTACACCATTACAACAATTATTGTTGACTTGAAGATTCTAGGCATCAGGAAATATGGAAATAATAGTATCAGATTTTATGGGAGTGTCTAGAAGTTCAGCTAGCAGTATTATCAAAAAGATGTCTATTGCTATTGCCTCACTAGCCCGACAACACATTCGCATGTAAAATAATCGACAAATAGAAGAAGCAGTTGAAAAAATTTTATGAAATATCTTCATTTCCCACGACCATTGGAGCAATTGAACAACGCACATTATTTTGCACATTATTTTTCAAAATGTCCATTTTCGTCCAAATAAATCGACCTCATAAATAAAAAAACACCAAAAACCAAAACTTTTAACCTAATTTATTTAAACACTGAACGGAAAAACTCGCCAAATATGATAAATCTTGTCAAAATCCATGAATTACAGGTTAACCAACATCTTAAAAATTACTTAAAAGGTACTTTACGGAAATGACACCTTAATATCAATTATGAAACCAAATGACGGCAACAACTACATTAAAGGGGACTTTAGATATTGTAAGTTCATAATGTCAAAATGCATATTGTAAATAGTTCCACAGAAAATTTGTTCGTTGGTCTTGTCTTCAAATTCAATGATTTTATGTTAGCCAAAACGCTTCTGATAATTATCTATCATTTGAACTCTACATAAATACCGTGTCCTATTTAAAGAATTCAAGTACACTTCGGTATAGTTATACTCTTAAATTCTCATTGTTATACGAATTCTGTGAGTTATTTTGACACGTATTCAACATTTCGTATTTCTGTTTTGATGATAACATTCTCTTGTCTAAATATAGACCACGAAATATTCGATTTTATAATCGAAAAAGATGGTTTATTCTGAAATTGTTGTGGAAGAACTTTGATAACCACACCTCCACTCAATTCTTGTCTCCTGTTACTGATATTCTGCCAATCTGTATGGTGCCTGCAACCCCGACAGAAAATAAGGCAAAAGAAGTAAAGTAGTAGTGATAATGAATATTTTAAATAAATACTTGTTGACAATTGACATGAAGTCATCAAAATCATGGGATTTTAGAATAGGTGCGTTTCTTGGCACCAAACAAATTCTATTCCAGTTTGAGAGTCCATTCCCGCCAAAAGTTGTTCAGTCTTTAAACTGGATGTTGTCTACAGATCAATGAGCTCTAATAAATTGTTCAATTGAGAAGGAATAACGGAAATGACTCAATTTTAAATAAGATTAGTAGTTGCAAACAAAACGTAACTAATGTAATGGCGTAATCCGTGTGAAGTTGATTTTATCTTTCGTGTCATACCTTTCATGAGTTACATTGGCCAATCTGCTGCCAGTTAGATCTCAAACGAGTTCTTGAATTCCCCAATGAGTCCAACGATGGATACAATGGATTTATCTATTGTATTCATCGTCCGTTAGAACCGCGGACGCAATCCCACTGTTTACAACATGCCATGAGAAATTTAATATTGATATCAAAAACTCGCGATAATTCGAGATAATTCCATAGCAGTGCTCCTAAATTAGTTGCATTGCTGCTGGGTCGTTTTTGGAGGTAATTCCAATATGAAATGAACTCATGGAGGAATTACTTTTCCTCTGGCGTAAAATAACTACAAAACACGCACTGTTCACAAATATCAAAACTACAAGACTCTTTTCGACGTATGTTTTACTAACCACGTTAGCGTCATCAGGAAATGCACTGAATTCATATTCCCATATATGTTCAAACTCATTTGACAACAAATGGTTATGGAGGATGGCCAAATGTTAGAGGAGTTTAGTGCCTGGCATATCATTTAGAAATAATTCCTTTATGATGGGAATTTTCAAGTAAGACAATATCAATCTAACATTATTCCAGAGTAGTTAATTAAATAAATGTAGAGGCGTAGAAAGTTTGGCTATGGCATTAATAGGTTATGTATGATCTGGGACTGATTCCCAGGCCTCAGGTTAAAAAAGTGGACTGTAGAGGTAACTGAATTTATTATTTATTATTATTTTGTGGTTAGCCTAGTCTCACGCAGAGTCCAATAAAAATAAATACGTGAACGAACAAACAAACACAACCAAAGAAACAAAAAACAAACCCACTACAGAGACAACCTGACTCTGCTAGTTTCAATATCAAGAAAACATATATTATACGAAGGTTTGATGAAGAACCCACTAGGATGAAATATAGAAGAAGTCTCCTAACAACTTGTTATTTTTGGTCTCCTGATACACGTGATGCTATTCGTGTTCGTTCCGCTCAGTAGGGATCAGTGACACACACACACACAAACCGGTTTAGATTGTTTTCTTCAAAAAGCTGCATTTCTGAATCCACTGCTATTTCTTATTTGTCAGGAGGAACTTAGTGGCTTTGAGTGATTATGAAAACTGTTGGGATCGACTGTTTTAGATAGGTTTCAATTTTTCAAGACACTGCACGTACAAACAGGCACGGTCCAATAAAATTACCAGTAACTATTGAAATTACACTAGAAATTGTGGTCATCGAATTAACTATTAGCGTAAATAAACCATATTTGATTTTCGTCTATATCATTTTCAGTTTATTTTCTAAGAAATAAACAAAAAAGTATGCAATACATTTTTGAAATTCAGTTTGTGACGGGAACGCTTTGACATTGGTCGTCGAAATTTCGGGTCACACGCAAATAAACACCTACTGCTTGTTCTGATTGTAACAAGCATCATTCATTTTGTGAAGATGTTCAAGTTGGTTTGGTTTTGACTTTGTATTCTGGGCACATTTTACACTTAACACTGCAACAAACCCCGCATAGTAGGACATACCCAATCTTTTCTGGATGGAATTCAGCAACTTCAGGGTATATTAGGGGCAGAGCTCCATACATGAGAACAATACTCCAAGGAAGGTCTGATCTGAGCTTTATAAAGCATGAAAAGTTGCTGAGGTGTGTACAGTTTTCTGGTTCGGAACAGTGATCCAAGTTTTTGAGAAGCAGCCTTTGCAATTCCAGCGACGTGATTGTGCCAAAACATATTGGTGAACATTTAAATCCCTCCAACTAACTTATCGAAGCAGGAAGCGCATTTGTTTGACCTGACATTATTATATCCGGTTCGGAGACATTCATCTTCTTGGAAAAAACCGATGCATGGGCTTTTGTGGCATTTAATTGAACCTGGTTGCGTTCACCCCAATTCGAAATGTCTTCTAGATCCTCATCAAGATATGCAACCTCCTGCTGCCTGTGAAGATGTGCCTCTATAGCCGAAGTTCTTGAATCCAAATGGAATGATGAGACAAGTGTGCTGTCGTCAGCAGAGTATATTGGATTCTTGGTTTTCTCCAATACGTCGTTGATATATAATAAAAATAGGGTTGGATACAATATGGATCCCTGGGGAACACCATTGTTGATGATGAAAGTATTCGAGAGGTATCTGTCGACAGCCATTTGCATGAATGCTGTTTCAGGAAGCTGAAGAGTCAAACACAAAAAGATCCGACAAGCCATAGGGTTGAAATTTAGCCAGCAAACCCTCATGCCACACACGGTCAAAGGCCTTGAAAATATTAAGCGCAACAGCTCTTGATTCTCCATATTTTTCGATTGCGTTATTCCAAATATGGATGACATACTCTAGAAGGTCGCTTGTTGATCTTTGTTTCTGAAAGCCATATTGATGATCGCTCAAGATGTTGAGGCCTTCTAAATATTTGAGGATATGGAGGTTTACGACTTTCTTCATGATTTTTTATATCTCTGATGGCAAAGCGACTGGTCTAGTTATTTGGAAGAGTTTTTACCCCTATTTGGGAATAGGCTTAACGCGATCAATCTTTCAACGAGAAGGATAAATCCCTTTCTTGTAAGACAGGTTGAAAAGTTTGCAAAATGCTGGTGCGAGTTCATTGGCACACTTTTAAGGTACGATGACGGGCACTTCAACAGAACCAGACGCCTTGTTGATATTAAGCTGATTCAAAATTCTCCTCACCAGACGCTGTCGAAAAGTAATTTTCGGCATTGTAAGTTCTAGTATGGGAATATTGGGTGGTGCGTTTCCCAGAATATCGACTGTGGAGAGTAACGGAACTTATTCAGTTAGTAAATTTGCTTTTTTATGGCTGTGGCTGCGATTGAACCATCCGCTTGTTCAAGTGGAATTGTGGATTTTGTGAAGTTCTGATCAACAACTTCAGCTACCAACCAGGAGGATCTAGACACGTTGGGATTGGCCAACAGTCTAGACAGAAAAGCAATTTAATAATTGGATTTTTTACTTTCAAAATCAACACCTTCTTTTATCTCATTTCATTTTGTAGACATTTTTTGACAATTTCAAGTCTTTGCTTTTTAATGAATGCTTTTCGAGAAGGTCCATTATCACCATTATATTAAGTAAAACAAACCTGAACTGAAATTGAAATAAAATACAAGTAAAAATGGAACAAGTTGAACAAAAAATAAAATTAAAGAAGTTAAGAGATTCCACCCCAAGTTACTTCACGACGTTTCGATTATTAATATCCACAATCGAATGTATGGATGTATTTGTACACTATGGCACTACATACCATTTATACACAAATGAGGCCAAGTAATAAAATACGTGCCAGGCGAACTGATTTTAGTTGTTTTTGACAACTGTGTTTACTCTGTGTTTACTCTATGTTTACTAGGTGTGATGTCACAATGTCACGTGACAGCTGCTAGCGTTTTTGACGGAGGTTAAGAAATCATTTTCAATTAAATTTGAATCTCCTATATATCAATGGAGGGGATTTCTTACGTAGTATAGATTCATTCAAAATGAGTTAAAAAAATTAGTCAAAATAGCCTATTTGTGAACCATACACACCACCCTACCCAACAAACTCACAACAAAGACAATCCGATTCTGCTAGCTTCAGTATCAAGAAAACATACATTATATGTAGGTTTGATGAAGATTTCACCAGAATAATATACGAGAAAGATCCCAACAACTTGTTATTTTTGCTCTCCTGATTTATGTGATGCTATTCGTGTTCCGCTCCCACCAGTAAATTTTGATCCATGTATTAATTATTATAAAGAATGTTGGGATTCAATTTCAAGTTTTCGAAAAATAGCACGCATAATAATCATCAAATTGGTGAATAATAAAAATTTATATATCTGATCATAGAAAAAATAATTTACTTGCAAATAAATCACACGTTAGTCAAAGCAGTATTGGTTGCTGTGGAAGCTACAGAGAGAGAGACAGAGATAGAGAGAGAGAGAGAGAACGTCGTTTTTCATTGCTTCAGAAATATTCGAAGATTGTAGCCCGATGGTTCATTGATTTAAATTTTTGTGGCAATTCATGATTTTTGAAATTATGCCAAGCATGACTCGAGTGTGAAATAATTTGAGAATAAAATCACGATACTGTAGGTTGAGATTAGTTGTAGAACAGAAAACGAACTCAAGTTAAATAAATTGATGGATGTATAGCCGTTACTACGTAGTAGGAAATCATAATGAAGAAAAAAGAAATGAAACTTTTTATGTTTATTTGTAACTAACATTACTGCAGTTTCGTCCTATAAGGACATCTTCAAACTTATACATTAAACTAACAATGATTGATTACATTAGCCCTTATATAACACCACTGTAGGTAATATGAGGTACTTGGCTTGATTGAGTACCTGCATTTTTTTACTAGTGGCAATATGGATATGCTAATTTGATAACCGGTGAGTAAACTGAATCGATAATCGATTTGGTCATTTAACAGGTTGAACCCGCAATGTTTATGCTTGTAAATTTCCAAGGATTCCCTGCATAGTGCAAAATGTCCGTATCGTTTAGATTCGGGAACTTGTGGTTTGGAATGGTATGGAAACGTCAAATTATTTTCACCTAGTCTAAAGAACCTTTCATCTTCAGCATACCGTTTTTGGAAATTTCGATAACATTGTCCCACATATAAGTTTGAAGATGTCCTTAAAGGACGAAACTGCAGTAACGTTACTTACGAATAAAAGTGGTACAAATCATAGAAAGTGTCAATCCTCTTTTCTTCAATAAACTTAGTCAACAAATGTTGTTAATTTCTGTATAAGCTGCTTACTTCAAGTTTTTATGCGATGAATGAAATAATCCATATTTATTGAATATTTCTTAAAGAGTTGAGTTCGAGAAGTATATGAGGAAAGCAAGAAAAAATATGTGACAGTCTAAATATCTATTCGGACTCAAGTTGAGGTTTTCTATGGTAGGTAGTGATCAATAGGAATTTTATTCTCCTCGCAGCTTCACCAGATCGCCAGATGAAACTATAGTATTGTTATATGTTCCTGATACAAAAAACACTGTAGTCAGCTCATGATGCTGATGACCTTTCAAACCATGTGTCCGTCCATACTTTTCTTTCGAACAATGTACTTTGAAAAATGTCATGATTATTAATTAGTACTTTCCCATAATTTTCTAAAAAAAACAACCATTTCATTATTGAGAAAGTAGTATCTTTTTTTCTGTGAGTTTCTGTGGTCATTATGCGTGAGAATGAAGTTTGTTGACGCCTAAATGACTATAATTTTTCTATGACTTATATCAGGAATATTTAAAAATAATCAATTGAGAGGGATTTCCTGAGGAGAAATATATTTCATAAAAAAACAACTTGGAAAATCACTCGATCGGAAAAAAATAAAAAAATTTGCCGCCGCTAGGATTTCAAGTCTGGTTTACGAGTACCGTGTGTTACCAAATATGCTACAATCGTTAATGCAAATTAGTGCGACATAAAGTATTTGAGTTTGAAATTATTTTAATTTTGTTATTAAAAGATGAACTACTACTACCGTAGTAGTCTTTTCTCGAGCCCTTGTTTTTATTCTCGTATTGCGTTAGAAACTGAATATTCCGAAAGGAACTGTTAGTTCAGTGATTATATTTGACGTAAGAGAACATATTTTGAATTAGTGACCCGCTCCGAATCCGCACGGGTACAATGCTGATAGTAGGTAAATACACTACATAATGTCTCTATATATTGAACCTCAGACACTTAGGAGAAAACCTCATACTTCAGGATTCGGTGTCCTACTTGAGGGTCACTTTCATGAAGAACCTCAACTGGAAGATCGACCTGAGAGAAACTCTGGACAAAGTCCGGAAGAGAGCGAACCTGCTAAAAGCACTGAGAGGCAAGCTCGGGAGGTGCGACAGTAAAATTTTTCTACATACTTATAAAACTTCCATCAGACCAGTCCTAGACTACAAAGCAATGATATACTGTACGCTTCTCCCGAGACTATCCCACCCTATCCTAACTACCGAGAGAAGAATCCTACGCAACATCCACAGCCTCTCTTACCCGATTTCAGGAACTCCAAGGACGATAGGCGACTAGAACAATGATCAGTAGTAATACCTATGCCATCAACTCGCTGACTACACCGTGGACTACTAGTGGAGGACCCAGAAGGATTCCTAGGAAGAAGCTCTAGTTTTCCCCAGCAAGACACCTGAGAACAATGGAAGATCCGCCGGAGCGGGTCCAGAATATCCTAGCTAGAGGAATACCCACTTGGAATGAGATAGCGGCAGCTGCGTCCTTGAAGAAGCTGAAATCTGAAGCCAGTACCCCCGCCCTTAAAACCCGTACGGAAAAAACTCCAATGACCACTGCAACTGACCCGGACCAGTCTAACGGAACAACGTAAAGACAAAAAACAAGAGGAACACATGACAACTAAAACAACACAACTCTAGATATCATTACACAAGACACCGCACATACAACCCACTAACTCTGAAGAGCCTATAGCAGGGCCCCACACAATACACATTCACAATATTTTGGAAATATTCTTAAAAGCTAATAAACATTTTCGACTGGACTTGAGACTCTATATACAACGTTCACAGCTAATTTTTGTCGGTAGACAATAAAAAACTTTTTTCTTTAGGGGTTTCTCTTGGAAGAGCGACATATAATTGGCCTGGTACCGCCGCAACAGCTGTATCCCTGCATTTTAAATCTGTCATATCTTCAAAAAAATGTATTTAAAATACGTGCTGTTAGAGGTCATATGGATAGATACTTTTAAGCGATATATTGAAGATAATTTTATAAACGCTGGCGTCTCAGTTGAAATATTTGAAAATCCTTTCATAAAAAGGTTTTCTTGGAATATTCGATAATCCTTTCTAAGTGCACTTCTAAGACCTAGGAAGCAGCTACATACCAAATTTTAGTTTCCTAGGACTCACAAGTACGGAAAAACAGAGATGAATATATTAATGTTGAGTAATCGACTTTCGAATTTATAAGTAAAGATTACATGAATTCTCAAGTCTCACTTGCAATAATTGAAACATACAAATTTGCTCATCTGTGATTGGCCAAGGTAGTAGGTTATGAATATGTGATTGTGAATGGTTAGATGATGTGAGTTATGAAATCATTGCCAATTTCACTACCCATGTGACACACTCAACACCCTTTTCAATAGTCACAGAAAAAAGTGATCATAATGATGATCATGGTTATGATGTTTTAGGTTTGAGTCATCGTGTCCAATTATAGCAATCAATCTACCTCTTCTTTATGGAAATAACTACACACACACACTCACACACGTCACACATGTCATACACGTCGCCATTACATCTTTTCTTTTCCACTCTTCTGAAAGACAACCAAACTTTTCCAGTTTCGATATCGGGAAAACATGTATATATGTTGGTTCAATTAATAAACATAGCTAGTATAAAGATAGAGGAATGGTCTCCTGCATTCCTGATTTACAAAAACCGTTTGAGCTCCACACGATGCCTCAACCAACAAACAACTAAAACTGTGACTGAATTTTATATCAAACCCCTTATATGTTGAGATTCCATAGTTTGTCGAATGAAATATTTCAGTAAGATATGTTACCTAAGTGAGATGATTTGACGATTCAGAGGAGAAACAATTAGGTTCACAAATAACAGAAAATATATTTAGATAGGAAACAGAATACTTGTTCGCGACAATTATTGATGCTCAAATCACTGAGTGTTTTTGTATTCAGAAGCTTTATAAAATTCTTAAAAGTTTGAAGCAGACATCAACGTGTTACCTACTGTTAACAGTGAAGAAATCTATTTTACCGATGAAAATGTTACGTTATTTCCATGAAGAATTTTATCAGAAATGAATAAATGTTTCAAGTTATCTTTTCTTTCTTTGATTCATTTCTATTTATTGTGACCTGATCTTTGAAAGTTTTTTCATAACACTTTCAACAAAATAAAAACATTTGAAAGATATTTTCCAATCATATATTAAAAAGAACTTGCTCAATCAAAATTTGAAAATTTTAGTATGAAAATTTCACATAACATCCATTCAACTTTCATTTTATCAACAATGATTATACAATATTCTGAGGAACATCTAAATTGGTGGCAAATTGCCAAAAACGACTCTCCTCAATAGAAATACTCAACAGATTGTCTCTGGTCTGGATTCCTGACCATACTGGGCTGGAAAGCAATGATGCTGCTGATTCCCTTGCAATGCAGGGGGCTGTAAGCAGCTTCATCGGATCACAACCTGTCATTGGCATCGCTTTAGGCTTTGCCAAACAAAGATTGAACACCTGGATGGCAAGAAGATTTATGGACTTCTGGCAGCATCTTCCAGGATTGGCTCACTCCAAGGCGTTTATTCACCATTCGAAGCTTGATACCAAACAGTTGTTGGACTACAGTAGGGATGAACTACGATGTCTAACAGACCCTCTTACAAGTCACTGTCATTGAAATCATCATATGCAGAGACTCGGAATGTCGAAAGAGAGTGTGTGTCGCCTCTGTTTGGAAAATGATACTTTGTGCTTGTCCCGCTGGGGACCGAATCAGGTTTTTAGAGTTCGACAGAGCCGTACACTCACCATGTGACCTGAAAGACCACTCACCATACGAACTACTCGGCTTCTTTCAGAAGCTGGGTTTATTTGGTCGAGTGTGAATAGGCGTGAGCCACAATAAAATCCTTGCGGGTTGCGTTGGACTTAACCTAACCTAACGTAACCTAGTTTTCTCAGCTTAGGACAACTTGATGTTATGTTGATGCATCACAATTTCCTATTTGCTGGTCTCACAGAATGTTTGTCTTGTGCACGCCAAAGCGAACTATACACGACACTGCTATAGCTATTGGTTCGAAGCTGATATCATTCACAGGACGGAACACTGAGGTGAAAGGAAGTTCAAAGAAGCTACATACTTGTTGACCAACAACGCATTCAGTCAAGTCACTATGTAAATACATACATATGGAAACTAATAATCAAGCGGAAAACAGTCGGCGTTACACTTGACCGGAAAGCGAGAGGAGAGAGGACAGAGTAGGGAGAGGTGAAAGCGCCCAAGAGAATGTCATGAAAAAGCTAAAGAAAAAATGCAAAAAGACCATGAAAACAACAAAAGAGGTATTACATTCAAGGAAAGTGGCTATTTTGTAAATGTGGTAAAAGTTGTAGTTGACGTAAAGTTATATATTCAGTTTTTTTAATTGTCTTATCTACAGAAACTTAGGGATAATCATTACGTTCAAAAATATTATTAAAAATGGTAGCTTTGTTCTCAAAATTCTGTGCTGTGGATGAAATCTGCTTGGCTCTATCATAAAGTGATTTAATAATATCTCTTCTTACATTGTTCTGATGATTTGAATGAAAATTGATATTCCTATTAGTTTGCGTAAACACTTGTTTCCATATGGTATGTACATTTTGTTGTCAGCACATAAAAAAAAGGAAATTGGAATTATTTCCGCGAATTCTTCAGTTAATTTTATTGTGACTTCCCTATCTTTGATACAGCGTATATTTCTGTTTGATTTATCTTTACCATTTTGTCAAATCATGAATATGTCTTTAGCATTCACTTCACTTCATTATGAATTTCACTACCTTGAAGTTAATGAAAAATTTTGTTCTTTCTATTCCTTTTTTTTTAATCTTAACTGATATGGAGGAAATAGCACTCTAACTACTCTATTCTGGAGTATTGTTTTGTAGAAAGACATGAAATTTTCATGTGCGCAGATAGAAGTTTGTCTTTATGATCTGAAAAAGCAGTTACTTTTTGTTGAACTTGTAGATTTTTTTTTATTCATTTTCCCAAATCATTAAATTTGATGAGAGGAACTTACTTGACTTTTTTGATATTAGGAGAACATGTCAGGCACGGATGAACTAATCACGAGATGAAATGGAAACTGTTGAGTGACTGGCAACGGCACTGTAGCACAGAATAGTAAACAATCAGAATTGTCACTCCTAAGCGCGAAAAATATGGAGTGTTACTCGCGCAGCTATACTGTCCATCATCTACTCAGGACAAATTTTTCATTGGTTGAAACTGACCAACGACAGGAAACAATTTCAAGAAGGAAAGTTTGCTATTCACTATCCCAGTTGAAGGCGCAGAAAAGTTGGAGGTCCCATACAAGTAATTTAAGTGTTCTTGGTTTGACTTGCTGATGGATCTGTGTTAATGATGTTCCTTTTGGTATTATTGCTTTGTTTTTATATTTTGTATAATTATTCAATAGCTGAATCCTGCATCTTGAGTCATGGGAATCTTTTCCACTAGGATGTGACGTCAGAATTTTGCGATTTGACATTCTAGGCATATGTTGATCATTGCGAAAAGATGAATATGACTATAACCAAAGGTCTCTTCTGATTTTTCTCTTTTGTGGCTATGGTCATTTAGCCTGTTTATAAAGAGATCGACACAGAAATATTTCCTGACCGAAACTAAATAATAACCAAGTTTAATTCTAGTATGCAGACGATATGGAATCTATTGAAATCTAAATTTCTCTGAATCTACTTCCGAATGGAATTCATAGATTGCGTTGACATTTGACAGAATTACAGATTCAAAGCTAAATTCATAGGTGGTGCGTAAGTTCCCTGATGAATGGCCGATGACAGTTCATTTACGTCACGTGGGTGGGGCAAGAGAAGTGACAGATGACAAGGCGGGAGAAGTAAAATGTAGTTCAGATGGAGGAAAAAAGTAAAACCTGTCTGACAGGCGATGTGGCGGAAAAAATTAGCGGCATTGAAAGAGTAGGTTAACGATTATCTCACGTCACGTGGGTGTAGTCTGACGTCATTTCAGGTGTCGCCCAAGTGCCGAAAAGCTTTATTCATTTCCATGAAAAAACTTGGTGTTCCGAAACCTTTAGCGAATAAAAGTTCTATTGTTAGGTTCGAATATTTGTTGTGATACTGGAGTGGAGTGACTATCGAATATTCTGAGTTTCAAAAGGATCAATAAACGAACGAAATGTGGGAGTGGGTATATTTTTTCAATGTAAAAATGATTTTTTGTTTTTCAAAAGTACTTTTCAGAAAGTTTAGTCTCATTTTATTCTGTTTGATTTTAGCATCATTTTCTCAAATTGCATTTCAAATGTCTGAGGTGATGACGAAACTACTGATACATACTGGAGTGTTTCGGCTTTTTAGGCCGCCGTTCGAATTTCTTCCTGACTTTACAGGAACCGATAACATTAATGACAACGCAGACCTCTGAAAGTGCCAGCCACTTGTGTAAGCGAAACGTCACAAAAAATCCAACAGAAAAATGGCCTGAAATCCCAAAACAAGAAACAGTTACTGTTACTAGTGCTTCCTAGAGTTGCCGGATTTAATATTCCGAACTCACTTGTGTATTGAATAAGTAAGTATGTTTCAATTATTTTTGTTGGCCGTTCCCAAAACTCTCACTTCTCAGAGACAACCGACTCTGCTAGCTTCAGTAGCAAGAAAACATACATTATATGGAATAGGTAATGAACGATCTGACTAGACTGAAATGAACAAATATCTCAAAGACATTTTATCACTTTTGCTTCCCTGATATACGTGATGCTTCTTGAACATCGCGCAGTGGGGGATCATACGCCCGCCATTGCAAAATATTGTTTGTTCCGTTTTGATAGTTTTTTAGGCGGCAATCTGAGACCACCGCTATTTTTTTATGACGAACTTACTACAAGTGACCACTTCATACATCTAGCTTTAATTATAAATCAGAATGTTTGAAGGTGGTTGACAAATGTTTCGTGGTGTATTTCATCCGTTCGGACTTCCATTGTCTAATCTAATATAAATCGATTTGGAACCCCTGAAAAATCAATCAGAATATTAATAAGATTAACCGAAAATAACAATGTTTTAAACAAAAACTGAAATTACAAAGAACATACAAGCAATATTAATAAAAGCTGAAAAATGAAGATTAAAAATTATCATTAACAAAAATGGAAACAAATTGAAAAAATCAAAAGATTTTAAACCAATTTATGCGACGACGTTTCGATTGTTAGTATCCAGAATCGTCAGTTATCACCCAAAGACGATTGTGGATCATCTTGAAGATGATCACTTGGTGATTGAAACACGAGTTGAAGTGTTAAAAGTAACGGTTTGGTGTTGGGATTAACCATGTTAGGAATCACACGTTAAAAGGTAAGACCTAGTTAGTCCTTAGCTCGCACAAGTTTCTCATTTTCTATGAGTTGTCGTTCGTATGGGGGTAACAGCTGATTAACGGAAAAACAGATTTTGTTTGAACAGATTAAACTCCAGTCATGTTCATTACTACACCAAAGGTTATAAAAAGTGCATCACAAGTACTATCGTTATGTGTTCCTGTTATAAAATCAATGTACTCAGCTCACAATGTTACTAACGTTGCCGCCTATCTAATCCTGTGATTGTTTTGGTACAATCTTTCAAATTTAGGCCCACGTTTAATGGCATTTTCATGTCTATTTTGGCAACTTTCAAGATTATCACTACTTTCACTTTATTTTACAACATAAAACTCATTTTATGTTGTAGATCACTTCATTTTCTCAAAGAGTTTGTGATGAGATCAACTCTTAATTCCAATTAATATTGCCAAATGCATCGAAAAGTACACTTGAAAAGACGTGTTTATTTATGTCACGAAGTTGTTGGTTTTCGCCACCCTTATCATTCACGAAAAAAATCAATTTTTCTATTTTTCACAGTAATAAATAAATAAATATCACACGTAAAACTCATTTCATCGACGTCCATCCCTCCTCCTTTTGCCCTTTCACTTTTCTGAAAGACCACCTAAGTTTGCCAGTTTCGGTATCAGGAAAATATGAAAATACTTTGGTTCATTCGATGAATATACTAGCTATACAAATTCAGGAATGATCTCCTGTATTCCTGCTATACGGAAACCGTTTGAACTCCACTAGGACGAAACCAACTGCGACTGACTGAGATTGAGCGACTGATAGACTTTTGACTCACATTTTATTTTAATTACATCCAATATTTTTTTTGAAAGAAGTTGGTCGGGTGACAATCAATTTTTTCTTAAAAAAACAATTGTTTCCTTGCTGATGTTTCGAATTTAATTCAATTCTTCTTCAGGACTCGAAAAGTAGTTTTTTCGTGTTGATATTTTAAGAACCATTAGACACATTATAAAAGAAAACATTCCAAGAAACGAATTTCCGAGACAACACCAACAAAAAACGACATGAAATAAACGAATCTATCAACACGAAAAAACTACTTTCTCGGAATCTATCAAAATGGAATCATTGTTTTCCCATGTTTCATATCCATTACATTATGTTGTAGCGTTTCTGTTTATATTCCACTCGGTGTGAAAATTGAAATAAAATGTTTATAGTATTCATACATAACATCTGGATCTAAAAGTCCCGGGCCAAAGAGATAAAACTCGTTTTTTTGTCCAAGAATGGCTCCATTCATCAACGTAATATCTAGCATCGCTCTAACATACCACTTTTGTAGAACGATTTATCTTTTGCCTTAAAATAGGCCTCAGTTTCAGCCTTAACCTCCTCGTTCGAGCGAAATTTCTTACCAGTAGTCGCTGGGAGCCAAATCTGGCGAATATGGTATATGCGGGAGTAATTTAAAGTCCATTTTATGTAATTTTGCCATTGTCTTCATCGATTTGTGATACTGTGCATTGTCCTAATGCAGCTGCACCCTCTTTTTCTTCAAATGGAATCTTTTTCTGCAATTTCGGCCTTGAAACTTTCCAATAACACTATATAATATTCACTATTGATGGTATTTTCCTTCTCAAGATAATCGAACATCCTAAAATACCAATGACACAGTATACTGTATACATTAATCCCACTTCGGGTGATTTTTGGATTGAATTTTCTACACGCAGACCCAGGAGTTGCAGTGTCAGGTCTGCGCAAACGACGAGTTCAAGACAGGCACGCAACCCTTCCATAGTTGTCGAATTTCATGGGTTTCGCCCAACCCACTAAAAAATTTGTT
>WOGN01000676.1:4936-22933 GCA_015342105.1 Leptinotarsa texana
AGCCATGTTTTGGTATGAGGCATAACTTTAAACTGTAAACAACTTTTCTCAATAATATTTTACTCAATTTTCTGAAATAAGGGTACTTTACTCTTGTGCAATTTTTATATTTTTTTGACCTACCGTGTATGCTGGTTGACTTGCAAGCATTATAAGTATGCCTAATATAATTATCGAATATGCACCAATTTTTGGAAATATTTTTATTTTGGTTGTGCATTTAATTGGAAAAATTATCATATGTTGCACACTTAATTGTCCACACAATCAGGAAAATAATTCCATGAAAATAAAAAAATAAATGAATGAGTACTATTCTGCTCATTCCCAATTTGATTTCAATTTAACAGCCACCGGTAGAAGGCTGTTTCAGCCTGTTGGGTATCATCAGTACCGGACAGTCGGTCCTCGATTAAAGACAAAATATAAAGGACCTGCGTTTGGGCAGTTATTTTTATCAAGTACTATATTTATATTATATTATATTATAATATTATATAATATAATATTATAATATTTATATTATAATATTTGAAATATAGCACATTATTTAAAACATTTATACGAAACATTATTTGTTTGTTTAAGTTATATCGTCGTTGATCTATCGCATGGTACTTCCTGAAGAAGTTAAACTAGTTAATAAAAACGCAAACACTCCATATTTATGATCCAACACCAGACAGCGCTATTTCAACCTGCCATCCAGGTCTCATCAGTGATGCTAGGCTGAACCACAAATTCACTGCTGGACTCAACTGTTCTTAAAGAACAATCCTGAATAATTAGAGGCGATAACATTTCCCCTTACGAAGACGCCATCTAAGGGATCGACAGAGAACCCAAAACTCCAATATCAAAGATAAACGATCCTCCCCAAAGCTAAGCTTCGACATCGACGGCCGACAAGATTCGTCCTCTGTATTTCCTTGCTGAGTTCACTGCTAGGCAGCTATAGTACATTCAGTATTGTCTGAGAGTGAAAGAATTTCAAGAATCAAACATGCCGGTATATCAAAGGAAGCAAAACATCCACAAAGTCACTGAGATATTTCTACCCGCTATGCCCCTCGAGGACGCCGCTAACGAGCCATTAAAATAGTGACTTGCGACAAAGAACGTCAAAAGAAGCGACCGACACTGTTTCTCATATTGTGTTGGGGGTATTAATATTAATATTTTTCAATGATATATTCTATATGATGCGAAGATAATTGAAATATCGTGAAAACTCATTTTGTTTAAATATTTTATTTTGAAAAGGACAAATTATATTTGAAATAGTTTTATATTCAGGATTGTTACCTTCTTTACCTTCTACAGATCTATAAAATAATCAGAATATTATTCGTTCATTTCACTGGAATTATTTTTTCTGGCGATAAGTCTATACGATCATCCAGATCCCACATCTTTGCTTCGATTTTGATTATTTTGTTGATGCCTTTTTCCCAAGCAACTGTTTTCAGAGCAATGTATAGGCATTTCTTCACTCCACACAGTTTGAAGGTCTTGTGATTCCTTGAGTTGAATCCTTTAACTTGATTCCAAATCGAAATCAACTCTATTGGATTCAATTCACAGTGATAAGGCGGCAACCGAAGAACCCACATTCCTTTAGTCTTCGCCATCTCATCGGTGACATACCTGACGAATTTTGACTTATGATGTTAAGCCAAGTTGAGGAGCTCCGCTTATAAAATGGTTGATTCGAAAGGAATAGCTTTCATTTGTAACCACTAATATCTACCTTCCTGCAATACAATTTCGACTCGTATATTGGGGTAACCTTCCATGAAAGTTTGTCTTCCACTTTTGATGGTCTGGTCTTGCCAAACCTTTGAAACGGCATAACCCTCATTGGCCCATGTTTCATCCAAATGAAAAATAGATTTACTCAGTGTTCTGGCTTTCTTTATTTCTCTTAAATAGTTTTCTTAAATAGTGCTCTTCCTATCTTGTTCACCAAACGTTCAGCTCTTATATTCCATAATCTAGTTCTTCTTATATCAGGTAGAAATCTGTCTTCACAAATAACTGACAAAACTTTATTTGATGTAGGTATTTCATTTCTTATGTAAAAAAGTACTGTTCCCCTAATAGAATTCTTGACTTCTTCGTCGATAACCAAACACTTTCTGCCCGTAAATACTATCGGCTCCAGAAAGCTCTTGTTTTCCTTGTTGAGTTCCTTAAAAATTCTAAAAATTGTCGATCTATTGACACCGGACATACTCACGCATTTTTGCACTACTTCCTCTTTACATTTCATTTCAGGCGGATATTGTATTCTAGAAGAATTATAAAATTCTTCATTTATATTTAATGCTGACAGTTTCGGACGCTTCACGGTTCCCGAAAAACTAGCTTCCATGTTCTATATCTATAGCTTTTAATTCAACGTGCTCTCCAAGTAAATGATTTGAATACAATATGCCTATGACACTAATATTGTATATGTATAAATATTTTCTCTCAATTCTGTACATATTATTGTTGAGAACCAGAGCTCAAACGCAATACATTTATTCAATATTTTTCAATTCTTTCTGCAGGAATCGATTGTTCGAATACGGTTCTATATGGCAGAAAATATTTTCAATTTTTTTTCCGTGTTAAAGTCATTTATTATTTTCTTGCAATGTATCGGCTTATATTCAATTCGTTTATTGATTTTTGGCATTCCATCAATTTGGATTCGTCATGGAAAATTTAACCGAAAACGCTCAATTTTCTAGGTTCACCTACATTCTCAAGCTCTCAAGCAACTGGGCCCACAGATTGATGTGTAGCTCTGATGAAGACTCTCCACTTTCAGAATTTTCACCTAAAGTACTTAAATTAAAACCAAAATTGAGAAATACGGTAGGATTTTTTCATTTTCAGCAGTACCTCTCAGTTGGGTACACTTGAACTTACAATTATATCTACTATATAAAAATGGATGTTGGTTGGTTGGTTGGTAAGTGATAAACTTCTACATCGCTCAACCGATCGTGATGAAACTTGACATGAATAAGTAATTTTTCATAGGGAAGGTTTTTAGGCTTTCAATTTTTTTGTAGCTCGCCACTAGATGGCGCTGTAGAACAATTTTTTGAAAGCACTATTCTATAACGCTGCGCACGCCTAAGTTCGTTGATTCTGATTCTGTTAAAACATTGGAACAGCAGCGATACAGCAACATAGTACTAGTTTTCTATAAATAAATTAGTCAATTCATAACTACTTCAGCATTAAATTGATTATCCCGATGGGAAATACTGGTACAATGTGTTGTATATATTTACTGTAGTAGAAGTAACCTTCGAGTAAAAATCACCAAATTTACATTTATTATTTTCTGAAATAATATAAATGGTAATTGAAGGATTTGATAGCTAATTAATTTCATAGTATTTCAGAACGACAGGTAAAAAATCCAGTTCCGATTTCATAGTTAAATATATTTTCGAATAAACAAATGGCAGATCATTAGTTCATCTGGGAATCCAGGATGTGCATTTTAATAGAAGAACCTTACATCAATAAACATGATATACAACAGGTACATTTATCCGTTCATTTCTAATAATTTATAGGTATGCTGTGGTAGATAATTACAAAAGCGCGATGTCAGAATCTACTTAAATATATTTCAATATTTTTTTTGTTTACTGCATATTTCATATCTTCTGTTTATTTACGTTGTGTAATTTATGATTTGTATCTAGAAAATTATTCATACGAGGGCATGTAATATATACGTAGTCGCCTCCAAAAAGCCAATGTATTTTGATCAAAGGAAATAAAACAATGTTACTACATGGAAGGGTGATTTTTATTATTTTCAATCAACACAAAAACAACACGCTGAAATCAATGCAAAAATTGGTTAGATGTCCAATTAGTCATGAAATTAAGCATCAGAATGACAAATTCAACGGCAAATCCGAACGCAAACCTTACCACGTTTCAAGGAAAAACATGTTCTCTCTTTTAATTCGTGCACCTAACACTATCTTCTAAGCGCCATTAATTCGATAAAACAAAAATAGTGTATTATTCAAAACTAGCCGCTTTACGAATCACTTTATTTTGAACGATAACTCGAAATATCGATTAGAACCGTCGATCGAAAAGTTGCGAAAAGAACAAAAAGTGACCTGGTAATCTGGCATAAGTGTAAGACCTAAATATATATTATCTAAATGGAAGGGTCCATCATACTTGGATAGGGTATTCGGGTTACACATTTTAAAATTAAATATTGTTTAGATTGATCTGCTTACGTTTGTTTGTACAGTTGGTTGTCTACTTTAACGTTTTATTTGATAATGGCTTTGGCTATCTTGAGCAATTTGCCAGTCTTCGGTGAACCGCTCATAACCCTTCCTGTGGTATTCAAGATACTCACCCGAAGTGAGACCCCAAATGCCACAAACTATTTCAATACACATGTACGATATTAATCATATCACGGCGGACAACAATACATATATAATATTTCAACATACGTATTTCGAAGGCAAACAGTCACACAACATACCGTCGAATCAGAAATCCTACGTTATAACAATTGTTATTGAAGTCAAGTCAGTCAGTCTATTATTCGCAGAATATTGTTTATTATTCTGTGAATAAATCACAGGGTAATGTTCAAGTTATTAGTCTGTCCACCCAGAACACTATAAAATGAAAGTGATAGATATGAAACATTTGATGTTGGCTATTCTATGGAAAGGCAGAATCACAACGTTTGGAAGAAAAAGACCTCTCGCACACATGTAACACTCTTCTAAACCTGGACGCGAATTTACCAACCAAGTTGGACCAATCAGTAGAGGATCTTAGGCTCAGTTCAATGACAGACCTCAGTAATATGGCTAAGTTGGCAAAAGTGTACAGAACGGAGTGTTTTCAGAATTCGACAGAAAAATTTTGATAGATTGCTTCAACCAATGGAAATGCGCTAAATTTTTAAATGGGCCCATAAATGAAACCATTAGATCAATCAGTGAACTCACTAATGAATTTAAATTCGTCTTTTCAAAGCTACCGTTTAGTGTACAATGCAGTGTTTCAGGAAATGCCAATGTTTTTGAGTCACCATATAGACGAGTTCTTAAATTCACTGATGAGTCCACCGATTGATCCAATGGAAGCATCTACTGGTCAATTTGAAAAATATTTGTTTGAAGAGATCCATCTGAAATTTTCTGTTTAACTTAAATAATTGCCTTATTTCAATAGCTTTTTAGGTCGTTCACGTTTGGTGGTTTGGTATCATCAGCGGATGACGTAAAAATGAAATATTGTAAAGCAGTTGTGTTCCTGGTACAATCATTGACATAACCTTTGTCAGTGGGTACGATTCAAGCTTCGTGGAACAATTAGCGATGTCTAACAATATGTTTGTTCCTTTTAGTATTCTGTGGTATGAGGAACCTACTTGATTATAATAGGTGTGTTTTTACCCACAGAACTATAACTTAGAGGAGAATGTATAAATAAAACACTTGCACTAGTGCCACAAGAGGTTGGTGAGTTTGCGCAAATGAACTCAAGTCAGAGCCGTACTAAATCTTTTTAGAAAAATATTAGCTGCTAAAAAATAAGAGGTTAAATATGTCAACCTAATTTTACACTAAATCACTCATTAAATTTTCAAAACAAGGAATTATTTGTTATTATTATTTAAGAACCAAGGTTTGAAATCAATTTTTTTTTCAAAAATCATATTTGATTTTAATATTACACTGTATTTGATGTTTTTATATAATTAATCATTATATTATCTATGTATACATAATGTAACTACGTTTTATTACAAATGTTCTTCAATTGTGCGATACGTACATTAATAAACATAAACAAGTTCTGATTTTGAAACTAAACTTTCATTGAGGTGGTTTTTATTTTTGTTGTAAGCTGACTTTTCAAATCATTTCATATTTTGTTGCTGATGCTTGATACCGATATTCTTCTGGTAGTACTGCAGACTGAAAATACATTATCGAAATTGAACAAATTTATATTTCCGATTTAAAAAAGTATTGCTCGAAAATAATTTACTTATTTGATGATCGAACATGCTTGTTATTTCATTAAGCATCAGTAACTATCGATATTTATTTAATTTTTTTTAATTAAATAATGTGGGTGGAGGTATTGAGAGAAAACAATAAATAAACAACATAAATGCTTTAACAAAATTTTAAAAAAATATCCAAAGTGAGTTTACAGCTTGAATATTGTGAAGGATTATTTAAAGTCTTACTGGTGATTAAATAAAATTAATTTTCCTAAGATTTTCTCATAGGCTGACCTCTGCTTCTGTAGCTTTGAGATTTTACCACACTGAACAATCTTATTTTTAAATATGATAAAGTCAATGTCTTGATAATTCTTGAAATGTGGTTTTCTTTCAGAGTAAGAAACTGTAAATTATGGTCTTCAATATCGCTGAATAAACATTTATATAACAGTTTAGAATGAATTCCAGCTACAAAAGTTTGCAAGAAATTCTCCTCTTTAGGTAACTTATTATTCGTTATCCAAAACATTCTTCTGAGAATTTTTTCCACTTCATTTTAAACTGAAGGAACGGTTAGAGTTCCCCATCGCTTTTGCAGAAGAAGTTTTAAACTATTATGTTTCAAATTAGTATTATACAGGCACTCAATGCACACAGAACATTCAATCAGTTTCATAGTCATATTAACAGCATAACCAGCCGCATAAGTAACAACATTTTCAGAAGCTTCTAAAAGCGGTAACTAATAGGCAAGCTGTAATCGTGGTCATGGATGACAGTTTCATGACGATCTTCTAAAGAATATTTTTTCATTATTTGAATATCACATGATTGTTGTGGAACCTGTGTTCGGTTTATTTTCTTCATGGTAAAGAGAATATTTGTTTTATCTTGAGCTGTGCAATTACCATTCATGTTTTTATGTCATGATAAAGAAGTAAACGTCTATATGAAAAGAAAAATCGGAGTGCAATTGGATTGTTATTCCAAAAAAGTGTGATAATTTAGGTTCCTTATTACTTGGATATGTGTAGGATTTTCTTTAGTGTAAATTCATTATTCAATAATCATGGCATCATCCAAAATCACAAGCCCATAGTGAGTTGACATCATTAGTAAAAGAAAATTATGTGAAATCTGACTAGTTATTAATCATTATTATTATCTTTATACTGAGAAATATATATGTTTATAGTAAGGACATATTTAAAGAAAAATGTAATAATCGAAAGGAGAAAAATCCCAAAACATCCAGTTTGAAAATACATTTTACTATTTTATTTTGTAAAATTTTCAAAGGTTTTGATATGGATTCAATTACTTTTCCCCTAGAAATTAAATACTGCTACTTTGAATATTTCCATCCAAAATTTTCAAATGTTTCATTACTAAATGATAACTAATTAGTACAATATACCAATTATTTTAAAAGGCATTGGAGCAAAAAAATAGTTTCAAGTGATCAGTGCTGAATTTGTATGTTAATAAATATTTCAGTACACCTTTCTTTACAAAATATCTTTCATACATTCCCATCACTGATAAGATAGTTATAATGAATCCCTTTAATCCAGTCCTTTGAGGGCTATTATTGAGCCTTTCATTGTTGACAGTTTTCAAACTGCTAAGATACTGAATACCTTCCTCCATTGCAGGCTCCGACAATTCAACATTTCGTTTTGTAATGGGCATTTTCATCCGTACAGTTGTTGGATTTCGAGAATTCAATAAATCAAATAACTTATCGACAAAACAAATGAATTTAATTGTTGGTCCAGCCTCCCTGAATCGGATATCTTTCATGTCAAGCATGAGAAACTTCACTGCACTTGCAACTCTTTCACTTTTGGTTTGAACAGCCAAGTTGACCTAGAATTTATTCATTATTGCAGTCAAATACTTGATCAAGGCAACTGATTGCCTGCTATCAATGTAGAAGATAAAATTGTAGGAAAATGCTTTAAACTAAAGGTTCTTTCAAAAATACAGACTTTAATGAAGTTTAAGGAACTCATTATCATATATGTTAGACATTAAGTTGAATTTGAAGCACGTTATATTTACTGGTGCTCCAAGATTAAATTTATTATGAATTAAATAAAATGAATAACAATGAAATTGAACTTACCTTGATTTTCTGTTTCCTCCAATCCATATGTGCAGTTTTCAATTTTGTACCAAACAGTAAACCCTCTTGTTCTTGTATGTGATGGAGCATTACTACATCCAACTGAGACCTGCAAGTAACGTTTTTTGCAGAAAAAGTTTGGGAATTGCGTCCCTTTTCAATGAGATCCTTTTCTTTTTCCTGAGAAAATCAGATTTCGCAAAGTGTCTAGAACATATCACATTTAATGGGCTGATATTCTCTTCTGGACTCCTTCCAATTGCTGCTAGCCAAAAAGAAAAACGACGTTTGCCAAGACTAAAACAGAAAATTACGAAAAAAAGTATGCATCAGCAGATGTTTTTCAATTGTAATCATAAAAAAGGTTATTGAAATAATTAAGTAACGGTTCTGTTAAAATAAAAATCTTACTGATGAAAGGAGATTCCTGCAGTGTTTCCTTTACTTTGGTACGACCAAACAAGACAAGTATTAGGCATTTTCAATAAAGTTCACTTTGCATTAAAATAAACAACTTGTAACACACATATCAAACAATAAATTGATAATAATCAGCATTCAAATGCAGCTTGTCATTTCTAATGACAGTCAAGAAACACTACTGCGCAAACTCGCCAACCTCTTTTGGCACCTACTATTATAAGTGTTTTATTTATACAGAATAGCCATTCTCCTCCAAGTGGTTGGGACGCGATCTGTCGTGACGGCGATCGGTCGATTCTCGATAAGCGTTAGAATGATGGTGGGGTTATGTATGACGCGTCACAACACTCCACCCTAGTATATTTCTAATCTGACGCGTTAACTAGCTAGAGAATAGTCGTTTGTATTTATGTGTACATAAGACATCGGACGAACTTATTAACCTTGTTAGAAAATACGGGTTTGCATTTTTTTAATATCATTTTCTACCATAGAATGTAAAATCTCAAATTGATTTTTTGACATCCTTAAATATTGATAAAATATTTCTTCATCACTCTCTAATTCTTCCACTAGTAAATTGTGTTCGCTTCAACTTCCTCTCAGATCATTTACTGAATGAACCAAATATGTTCTTTCCTTTATTTTTAAATAAACTTAACATTAGCAGATACGCAAGGTTTTCTTGAATATCACTATACGAATCGGAGGAAAACATTGTAGATGCTCTCATGCGTTTACTCCAAAGGCCACCTATTGACTCGAAATAACGTCAGAGCGCGCCCCGACACGACAGAATAGGTTTCACAGTGCACGTCACGTCAGAGAGCATCACAATACACCACAACATAATAATGTAATTCCGGCTTTAGCATTATATTTGTGGTACAACCACATAAATCATCTTTGATCGGACCTATAAAACGGGTTACTTGTCGAATTCATGGTTCAAACTCCAATCATACTATAAACAGAACCTATGATATGGGCTCCACATCATTTTGACCATTTTTACGTAAATATAATATGATCACAATGTCACATGATAGAAAATTGTTTCGCTTTCGATGATTAAAAACAGGTGTTTTAAACAGTGCTTTCAGACAGTTCGAATTGGTAATACCTTGTAGTCTATACACAATGGTAACACCGCGCACACAATTTGGCGACTTGTCATTGTCACCACAGAATACTTACTATTCTGTACTGTCACTGTCACTTCTTATTTTCATTATCTTATCGTTCCTGCCTTCAGTGCCCAGAAAACAGCCACACTTAGAAATGTAAGTTGAATGGCAACACTTGGTTATATGTTACGAGGCTGCCAAACCAGGGATGGCGACACTATCGGGGTTTTCTCTAATGAATCACGTGCCTTCTGCGCGCGCGTCATTCAAATTACTGTTTACAGAAGAAGAATGAACTTAAATTAGGTACGACGTCCGTTAGTTTTGTTGTGATAATGTATAAATATGGTTTCATTACCACATTTACACAAATTTAACTGAAAATAAATATGGTTGATCATAATTTGAGGTAATTCAGTTCACATATTTATTGTTGCTTCACTTGTTGATATTTTTGATTGGGCAAGGTTTTTCCCAGATGATTTCTGTGAAATCAAAACCTGACCGGTAGTGAAGCAACAATAACAATAAATGATGAGATTAGAACCTGTGGTGTACAGTTGAAACTTTTCCTAGCGAAACGCGCGTCAAGTGCAAAAATATCAGTTTGGTGTTAGGGTAATTGATCTCTAGGCAAAGTTTCAACAAAAAAGTAAAATGCGAACACCCACTATTTGAATTTCGCGCTATATCTCTTAGGTTTGGCTGCCAAACACTGGAGGCGCTGAGAAAAGTGGTTCTGTCTTCAACATTGCCGTTACCTTTCTATGTGTGGCTGTTTTGTGGAAATGGAACAAGAAACGTTTCAAACATTTGTGCGTGATTAGCGCCTCTGTGAATGGAATGCCGAAGTACCTTGGATCTCTTACTTTATGAAGTATATAGAGTCCAGAGGCTAATGCTGGTGATTTATCAGCAGATTCAGTGATTTTATTTCAAGGTGGTGATTATGTTTCATATTTGTGTGATATTTTGGTGATTTTTACTCTTTTAACATAAATTTTAAATTGAGAGAGAGAAAAAGAACGCTGCCCTTGTCGCTCCCATAGTAATGTAAAATAAGGAAAATGAATTAAAGATGATGAGATCCCTGGATAATGATGATTTCTTAGGTATTATTTGCGAAGGACAAGTATAGCTAACGAATTAATGATGTATTTTTTGTAGAAGTTGTTTATTCTCCAGTTGATACAGATTCATCAAATAAATATACAAATACAATCTCTGATTTATTTTTTAATTTATTGTGTAAGCATGAGTACTTATTTCAATACGTTTTCTGTTCCAAACTTTGTATTTAGTTTTGGTCACAATTTCTTATTGATTTTTGGTTCAATAGGCAGAATTTCTTAAATCTGGTGATATTTTTTCAAATCTGGTGGTTTTTGCTTCATAGATACATTAAACATCCGATCGTGGATTCTGGTGAATTTGAGAACGCTATTAAACCGTTAACCATAACCTCACAAAACAACACTATCTATCTCACCATCAATCAGATTACAGATTTGAGGCCAGCATAAGTAGAATGCAACTAAGAAGCGTTTTGGAATATAAATTTGCAATATTATCATCAGCAGCATTTATTATTATTCCGTATTATACATGGAAATCATTTTATTGTACCTATAAGTCACTGAAGCGCAAGTATGATGAAGACATTTTATTTTCTAAAAGACATGACTGTGTAGTGATGTATAGTAGCAATAAAGGCATGAATGGATGGCCTCCATACAGAGAAAGAATAGTTGCTGATATCACTGATGAAAATTGGTGTGATAAGCTATATGAACCCATAATTTACTTTATAGATACAGCCAAATTTACTTTAGATGTAGCAATTATGATGATAACAATAAAAAAAATGTATCAAGCCTTGATTGATGCCCAGAAAAGAGGTGTTAAAGTAAGAATTCTGCTTAATTTTGAGCACTCTGAGAATATGTTGCCAGAAATCAGGGAATGCATTAAAGGAGGTGAGTTTTGCAAAGCAAGAGTTCTAGCTTCATCTCAATGTATTTTTCAGGATTGGAAGTACAATTATATATCCCACAAAAAACCAACCTGAGTAACATTATGCATTATAAATATATGGTGAAAGATTACAGTAGAACTGGTGGCTATGTGTTAGTTGGATCTATGAATTTTACTAGTACAGCCTTTTTAGAAAACTATGAAGATGTAGTAATATCGTCAAATCATTACATTGTAACGGGCTTTCATAATAATTTTGAAAAATGCTTTGAATTTGTAATGAATGATAATGAAAGTCTTATCAATAAAACTATTCTCCTTGATGTAAACCTTGCATGAAATCAATCAGTTTTTGAAGCAAATACAGTAATATATGAAAAATTTCATAATTTGGGATGTATCAAGAAATATTTTTAGATATCTTGTATGATTTTGGTCTTTCACATTTCTGAGTGTTTAGAATAAACGGAGTTAGTGTACTGACCAGAACTAGATCCACCTTTTTTTTATTAACTGAAGATCAACCAGTCCCTAATTTACTACCTTTTATGTAATTTTTGGCATACGTCTATCCAATATGGGACAATCTGGTATAAGTTATATAGACAATATATAAAATCTGATTGTTTCACTTGGGTTTCCACAATGTTTGGGCATAATACACTTGATGCAGTAAGTGATTTTATTCAATAGCATTTTATAGTTTCTATTTCTTACCGAAATAATATCAGCCTTCAAGCTAGTATCTTCATCCATTTTTTAAGACTTTATGATTCGAATTCAGTCGCTCACGGTTTACTAGAACATTAGTGCCAGCTACTCTGCACCTTTATCAAATCTTAAAGAAAACTTCTGAAAATTGTACTCAATGGTAAAATGTGAATTGTTGGATTGGTTTTGTTGGATTCTGTCATCAGAATTTCAACATTTCAATTCATGGTATGGACACCATTATTTGTCAAAATAATATCTGTCAGTTTAGATTTCTCCACACCTACTAAGTTGGCGTCATTAGGAGATGAACTAGACAAAATTTTTACCTTGCTTATTTATATCTAATAGGGTATACTTTCACTTTTAGTCACAGATCAATGATTTCATGAGTGTGAATTGGCGGGAAAGTTCTCACATTAATTCGTGGTTCAACCTAATATAACTGATGTGATCTTGTTGGGTCAAAACAGCACCGTCTAGTGTTGAATGCTTCGTGTTTGGCTTCAGGTTTCAAAGTCGACAATCCTATAGACGGCTTCTTTACGAGGAAAGATGTCATCACCTTTACACTAACACAGGCTTGTCTTTCAATGACAGCTGAGTCCAGCAATGCATTCGTGGTTCATTGTAACTCTAGTGATGAGACCTGAGTAGGTCAAAACAGCCCTGTATGATGTATTACAAATGCTTTGTTATGGTTTAAATTCATCGTCTCAACTCACTCAGGCCTGTACCTTAAAGACATTTTTGGTTTAGCCTATCATTAATGATCTCAGATCGCAACAGCATTGTATGGTGTTAGATCATGAATGCCTTGTATTGGGAATTTGGTTTAAAATAATGCATTCTTGGGTCAGTTTAGCATAACTGATGAGATCTTGGCGGGTGACACAACGGCGCCGTCTAGTGTTGGACCATGAATGCTTTATTTTTTTGGATCTGGTTTCAATCATTCTTAAGAAAATTATATGGAAATTGATGCACGTTGTAAAACAGTATAAAATATATTTAAACAAAACATACAATAATTGCACATAATATGGATACGTTAAAAGATATAAAGTTACAAAAATTGTAATATATATAGTATTAAAAATGTTATGTTATTTCTATAAGGAATGTGGAAATGATATATTTTCCAAAGATTCATCAATTACTATACATTTTCCAAAACTATTTAAATATTTTGAAAATAATATAACGTTTAAATATACCTACACAAAATTTATTTTCACTGTTTTCTATATTTCAAATTTGACTAGTTG
The DNA here is from genome assembly GCA_015342105.1 of Leptinotarsa texana. NCBI lineage: Eukaryota > Metazoa > Arthropoda > Insecta > Coleoptera > Chrysomelidae > Leptinotarsa > Leptinotarsa texana. Next base: position 18,584 of record WOGN01000676.1, read on the forward strand.
AATTTTATTTCCCTTATTCATCTGGAACATATTGGAACATACACAAATTAAAGTACACGAAAATGGAAGAATAATAAACGAGACACAATACTGATTAAAAATAATTGTTGAAATCCTATTCAAAATTTACATATGTTAACTTAACTTTTGCTTAGCCCTTGGTAATAACCGGCAAGAATCTCCCAAGCTTTTGGTGCCATGAATCCATTTGGTGGATTATCTCCATTCCTAGCAAGTGTCCTCATTTTTGTTCCAGATATAAATTCGAAATCATCTTTTCTAGTTGGGTCAAAGAAATCCATTTTTTTATTTCTTTTGTCATAAGCGGCAACCCTGAATGGGATTATTTCCAAAGATTTCAGTCCTGGCGCCATTTTTAATACTCTACCCCCATGAACAGGGTCGTATAAGTTACCATCTGGTGTAGCTTCCTTGCCAGAAGGATGAGCGATCCCCGCTGGGTCTCTCCCAACTATGTAGAAGTTAGCGCCAGCATTCATTCTAGCCTTGGCATGCCACTGAACTTCAGTGGGGCCTGCATACATCATCGGACTAGGAAATATAGCAAGAACAGTGGAGGAACGATCTAGCAGACCTTCGTCTAGGACAGCTTCATGTTGCAGAATTCTTATAGGTAAAGGTACATCATCATCTTTGATCCAGCCACCTACAAAGTAAAATATAGTTTATGCATTGAATATTCAATGGATCTAATAACAAGTTACCGAGAAAGAAATATGTAGGTACATGTAACTTGCAATTTTTTGGACAACAATGCTTTCAGAGGATCTTTCACAGCTAACAGACTGAAAATCTTGATGCAGAATATGAAGGTTCAGGATTAAAAAAGAATATTCATCAGTAACAATGATTCTTTTTTAATTGTTTTCCATGATATCAAAAGAAATTTACATTCAAAATAAGAAAGGGGAATAATTTTAAGGAGAGATTCAATTTTGGGAAAAAAGCTCTTTGGCTCTCCATTTCTCCATCTTCATAGTTTGGTATATGTTTGAACCAATTTCTATGCTGATCAGATGCTTTTTTGCATTAAACTGTTGACTTTCTGATTATAGACCACATGTAAAAGCGAAATCAAATGATTGGATGCCAAATTAGGTAAATATGACTTTAAATTCCCAATTCTGATTTTAAACAGGTCATTTTTGACTTTGAAAACTGAAATTTCACTCTTTACTATCTATAACCTTCAATATATGCCTCAACAACATATATATATATATATATATATCTCAGTTCCTCAGCGATATTAGTAACTACGATAGATGAAAATATGAACAAAAACTATTGATTCAAAAGAAAAAATCAAAACTGAAAATAAGATGATCATCTTACCAATTTCAGAGTTATCGGTATAGATTAGGGATAGTTTAGTGAGACTAAGCGATAACTAAAAGTAAATTAATAGTGAGAAATATTTTGGGTAAAAGTGTTTATTTACCAGCTCAAAATGTGAGAAAATAAGTTTTTATTTAAATCAAATCCATCAACTCATTACTTTATATAATTTATATAATACTTTTTATAATTTACTTTTTTTTAATTTAATAAGAATACAGTATGTAACTTAATCTTGATCCAAGAATAAAAAAAAATATATGATTTTTCATGAATCAAATAAATAAGGTGACAAGCTTTTGTATCATATAAATTAATTTATGTATCAAGTTGATGGATTTGATAAACTTTTCTTTCTTCTTTTCATAACTTCTAAGTGGAAACTTGGGCTTGAAAATGTTTGAAATAATAATCTATTATTAGTATAATAAGTAATTCCTGAACTACAAAAGTTACCTTCTGTTGATTGAAAATCAACTGAATTCTAGCAGAATTGTAATTTCAATATCAGTTACATATCAGTTACAAATGCACACACAATTAAAAATTTGAACAATACTCGTTACAGTTATTTGAAAATGAAAACTACACTTGCACAAAGTTAACCAGAGTAGTACCGACAACTTCAAAAAAATGACTGTGCTCATCATGAATAATCGATTCAGTTTCTTTACAGCTGTAAGGATTAAATGATGCTGATAAACATTTGTTTACTGAACCGATCTTATTCACTGAAAAACATTCAATTATTACCTAATGGGTGAAGAAGCAATACAGGTTTCTTGTATCCCCTCTCTTGCAATTGCCTCTTCGTATCAGTCATCAAGAGTGCATGTCCATTGTGTATTGGATTTCTGAGTTGAAAGGCAAACACAGCGTCAGCTCCTATGTTTTTGAACTTTTCTTTTAATTCATTAGGTGTTAGTCTGTAACTGTCTAGACCATCATTCCAAAACACTCTCTGCAATACCTCAAGTTCACCTATAAAATGAAAAAAAAAACACGATTTCAGTAGGGTTTTCAAAATTACAATTGTTCAATGCAAGTGTGCATAATTTCTCATTACAATAAAAATTGTCCTTGATATTTTTAATTAGCATACACTGGGTTACTGATTGATTTGGCCGTTACTTGATGAAGATCCATAGTAATTTCATAAACTACACCTATCACAGTTGCATTTGTGTAATCGATATATTTTTTGAATATACAGTTTGTGAAGATCAAATTGTAAGGCGTAGTTTATGAAAACACTAGGTTAGTTATCATGAATAAATTGACCACATTCATGCAAAAATAATTGTACATATTTCAGTCGGATTTGTTTCATGCTGTCGCACCCCCACGAACGACAACCCTCAGAAGTCGAAACTTGTGCAAGCTGAGGACTAACGAGGTCTTACCTTTTAACGTATGATTCCTAACATGGGTTGGACAGTAGCAAGTGAAATTACTGTGATTTTATTGAACTTTCCTCACATTTAATACAGTGATAATAGATATGCCAAAAATTAATGCAATATGCAGCAATGCCAACAATCAATGCATTTATTGTTTCAAGTTGAAGTATGCATTGTTATAGGATGAACAATATCAACTTTACCAGCACTAAATATAGATGTTATGTGACGAAAATACTAAACATTTTATTTAATGTGGTACAATTTAAAGTGTTTCAATTATAATTGTAATTACACGTTTTCTTCTTAATATGTCAAATATCAATGTTGCCAATCATGAAACGCCTGAAACATGTACAACTATTTTTATATCAAAATGGTCAATTGAAAAATGATTTGAAATGAGATAGTGTTGCAGACTTATGGATGAATGTTTTATTGAAAGCTGAAAGATTTTGATCATTTTTCTATATTTTGAACACCTAAAAATGTATTTATAGAGAGCGCCACCGAGTTAGAACTAGTTTCCTTCTGTAAATTTTGTGGAAGAAACCAGTCATACTTTGGTCATTCTTACATTATGTATGCTTCAATATGATTTCATGCGGTCAGTGATCTATCTAACAAAGTATCTATCTATCTCTATCCATCTGTGATCATATAACGTAATATGTTATTTGGTATTATCAGTTGATACTGAAACTGCGAATATGGTTATAATCTCAAAATAAGTGAATATATAGACATACATGTTAATAGAAAAAGACATAATAGATTACTCATTTCAAAAATTCCTTCTATAGAGACAGAACTACTTTTATTGTCCTAAGAAAAAGTTTTTGTTGACAAACGTTTTTTAATTATGTTAAATTAGTATAAAAGTAATTCCTAAAATGTTACCTATATAAAATAGATTGTCAAGCACATTTTTACAGAGTAAATAAATGCTATACAAATTAAAATTTTCTTTAAAAATATGTTACATTATACCGAGATACTACAGTATATAGTAAATTCTATAATTCATAAAAAGAGTGGTCATTGTAAAATTCATCCAAATCATAAAATGTCGCTTGATTTTTCCTGAAAATATCCAAAGAATAACTTCAGGTGCATGGGAATTTTATTGTACATCTTTATTCCACTGCATATCAATGAATCCTTTAACATTGTTGTATGTTCAAATTAGTTTGGCGTGTATTATAGTGCATCCTCAAGATCTGTATCTGTAGAGTAGGGAGGGTTAGTGTAAGCCCACGCATTTAGGCCACATGTGACCCTTTGTACATCCTCCCGAGGAGTTGTCCTCCTAGGTCATCGTCCATCCTGTCCTTTCCAGGAAGACCAGTTAGAAATCCTACTGTAAGGCGTAAATTTTTCCTGGTCATCGCCAGATATTTCTTCGGCGCCAGCTTCTCAGGGTCGCCCAAGGTGACCCTGGCAAGATTACATCCTTTGATTTCATCCCATCTCTTTAAGGATTGAACATGTTCCGCAATTGTCGAAGTCATCAGGCCGTGGGTGCCACTGGGTCCTAAAATTTTAGTCCAGCCGCTTCCTTGGCTAAAGAGTCGGCAATGCGATCACCTTT
>WOGN01000677.1:0-22927 GCA_015342105.1 Leptinotarsa texana
AATCAAAATGGGGTTGGATTATACAATTATATAATGTAATTTCCTCGAAAGCTGAGATGAAAATCTTGGGAAAAATATATTTTTTTAGTAATTTTTTTGTATATATAATCAAAATGAGCATGAAGGGATAAACGATTATCCACCATGAAACCTAAGTATTTGAATTCACTTGAGAACTGTATTGCATCACCTGCAATTTGTAATCTCATGTTGTGTTTGTTGATGAGTGATAGTTTATAACCAGTTTCACTGATACAAATACTTTGCAGTTCATTTAGTAATATGTGGCGATCAGTTGTCTCAAAAGCTCTTTTAAGATATAAAAATACAGCTATATTATAATGTCCCTTATCTATTGATTCTTTCCATTTTGATATTGTGACTTTTAATGCAGACTCGCATGAATGTTGTTTTCTGAAACCTGACTTATATTTTTGTAATATATCATTATTTTCTAGATATTCAATGAGTTGATTCTAAACTGCAAGTTCTAATATTTTTTCAATACAAGGCAGATATCAAACAAATGGCCTTGAAAACAATTAAATTATCTGAAACAAGGCCTACCAGGAAAATAACAAGATTAAGTCATCCCAATAACCCCAAACACAATCCTCCAAACCCTCTGCTATACCAACTCACTGGTATTATCCCTATTGAGGAAAGACTACCGTCACTCACTCAGAAGTCTGCTGAAAAAGATGACAATTTGAAAATCATTAGAAAGTATGCTGTGACAAGAAACCCCCATGCAAGAGTACGACATCGACACCCAACAGAAACACTGTTAGAAACATTAACACAACTTTATCATTGTAACAAAATTGCAAAGCAATTTTGTTACAAGGGCTGAAGGACTTCGGTCAATAGCCAGATGAGCAAAATTGTAATTTTGTTCAATAAATTACAGTTATTATCATTATTATTATTAAAGTTGAATAGATATTGAATATTATTTTTACTCTAACATATATTCCATAGTATTTTCATTCTTCATTCCTCTCTCTTTCAGTATTCCGAGTTCATGGACTTGGAACGTGACTTCATGCTCCTCTGCCAGAATGCGCAAATCTACAATGAAGAAGCTTCCATAATTCACGAAGACAGTATCGTTCTTCAGTCAGTATTCACGAGTGCAAAACAAAAAATCGAAGCCACAATGGAATCAGAGGATGAACGAGATTATAACTCAGATGGAGAACAAACTCCCAGAACAAAAAGCAAGAGCAAGGTTAAACGTAAGCCAGGAAGACCAAAGAGATCTACCAAGAAATATGTGTCGGATGATGAGGACGATGATTAGCTTTAAATAAATATTTTCTCGGAGAGACTAGTGGGGAATAATTTGTTTTTGGCTAAGTCAAAAGCAAAAGAAATACAATAAATAGTAGGTTGCTGAAAATACCTGTTTCAGTTTGTGTTAGTACTTTTCTGCCACTGATGTTTGGTAACCTTCTGAAGGAATGTAACGTTTATTTTTATTTAGGAATCACTCTCCATTATATGAACGTAGGCTTTCACTACGATATTCACGATTGTAAAGATTGAAATCTGGGTTGGTATTCTGTGGTCAAAAGGAACTTTTGATACCAAACTTTTCATCTATTGAGGCAGACATCCTCAGTCATGTATCATTGACTATGAGGATGAAGGCAGTGTGTTAAAGTCTCTGAAATGAGTGAATGCAGAGCTCCGTGTTCACTCGTATTCAAACTAATAAGGGGTGAGGTGCCCATAAGAATGCTCTCATTTGATGGGTGTGTTTTTGTGATCTGTTGTTCTGATTGGTTCTCATTGATAGGTGTGCTGTCGGTGGATTGGGTTCAACAATGTGAGCATTCTCACAGATACCCCACCCCCTATACATACAAGTGAACGTGAAGCTCTTTAGTCAAATGTTGCTGAGTCTTCGAAATACTCTATCCTCGCAGTCAATGACTACATCACTGAATGTCTGCTATAGTAGTAAACGTCATGACAGTTATTGCAAGTTTTTTTTGACCACAAGCTACCATTTCGAATTTTGTCTCTTTCTAATCACTCACCACTTAGATTGTTTTATAATTATCTGTATAATTTTCAAATGAATACAGACTTGCTTTGCTTTTAGTAGTAATTTGCATATTTTGATGGCGATATATTTATACTAATTTTTTTCATTGAGAATACTTTGCTGCTAAATTCAAAATTAGTATGGCTGCTTTGTTGATTGTGTGTGTTGTGTTTAAATTTTGATGACAATTGACGATGGATTATCCCAGTAAAGTTGTCGAGATATGTCATGTAATTAGTTAATTTTTCCCAACATTTAATGTCGCAGGTCTATTTTTGTGCAAATTGTTCATTCTGAAGCTTCTGTACTAAAATTCAACATGAGTTTTCATTTTGAATATCATACCAAGCCATTGTTCCAATAGTACAGAACTTTCTTTCATAAATTTATAATGAAACTAAAGGGTTCGCCTGTTTTTACAGATTTTTTGCTAATTTATCAAATTTTAAGGTTGGTGATATTGGCTTGTTTTGATATTGAGAATTGAAGCAAATATTGATTGATATTTCTTACATACTACAGGGATTTATGTATGTTAATACTAAGGAATAAATTCAAATTTTTTGGGTAGATCATCGTTTTTTATATTTAGATTTTAAAGAAGTGCAAGATTAATGAAAATCTGAATTTTACATTACGTGAATGGCTGTCAAAGAAAAAAAGTTTTGGCTTTCTTCTTCTTGATTCTTATACAAAAAATGTGGGAAACTTCCAAAGGAAATAAGAAAGCAAAGAATATCAAAATAGTCCTTACAAAGTCTTTTTGATACATATTGGAAGAAAAAGTCTATCGGAAACAACTAATTTCATATAATGATTCAATTACACAAAAGAAAAAATGTTTTCAAAACATTGAGATAACACTGAAATAGGTATACAAAAATCACTTTTTTTCTATAAAGTTTTTACTACATATTCATTATGTAATTGAGAAAACAAGTATCAATAAACTCATAGTCAGCTTAAGTTATCATTTTACTTTCTCCATATTTGTGATGCACTGACTTCATATTGGCAGCAATGAAATTGAATTGAGGCTGTAGTAGATAAGTGATTATGGGGTCAGATAATTAGATGCCCTGTTTGCAGAATTAAGGGAAGAAAAGAACAGCACAATTGCAGGTTCCAATTCTTTCCGGTCAGAGGCTAAAGCTCTTCAGCAACATTTCACCAAGTCCACAATTCCACCAATAACAAACACAGTTGAATAGCATCCCACTCCACAGTTATTTTCAGAGACAAATACCACTATTCTCATTGTACAATCCACAGTGCAAGATGCAAGATATTAGGACACTACCATAGTGTAAAGATAGCATCAACAAAGCTTCTGGTCCTGTTTGATATATCTCTAAAATATACTAATGAACGTACACCAGCGTTTTGTAAGCTCCTCGACCTGTTTTACATAATTGGAGGATTTCATTCATGCTCAAGTTCAGCCTATAATCAAAAAGGCAAAAGAAATCTTTCTAATAACTGTATATGATGAAATCGGCGATACTTGATGAAAATCCATAACGTACTCAAGACACGCCTGAAGAAGCTATTGTATAGCGAAACAAGTGTTGTGTTTTTGTAAGACTTTTTAGTTAAAATCACACAATAAAGTGTTTCTTGAATATCCTTGATATTTAGAATGACTTGAGTGTTCATCAATATGGTTTTTAACAAGAAAAAATCAACAGAGATTTTCTTTCATATGCCACCCATTCACACTATACATAAACATTTACATAAATCCAAAATGATAACCATCTAAAGAGCATACTATTACAATATACCTCGAAATTATAATATGTCTCTTCCTATACTTACATCTTTAACGAAAAAGTTTATTAAATTGATGGATGTAGCCGTTACTATGTGGTAGGAGATTGTGAAAAATGAGAAATTAAATTTTACCACTAGTATTTGTAACTAACGTTACCACAGTTTCGTCCAATAAGAACCTTTTCAAGCTTGTGTTCATTGTATTAGTTTGAAAATGCTCTTATAGGACGAAAGTACAGTAACGTTATTTACAAATACAAGTGGTGAAAAAACAGAAAATTTTATTTCTCATTTTTCAAAATTACGTCATATTTGAAAGCAAAACGATTTATAACCACTTCAAAAATATCACAAACGATACTTTATTTTGAAGCACAGTGAATAGTTCACTTGTTAAAAAGTTGTACTACAGTCTTCGAGAGTATTATGCTGACAATTTGGGTTAGCTACAATAAGCCTCCTATATTGTATTTTATTGTCTTTATCTACGCTTGTTCTACTATGTGTTCAACTGTTATCTTTTTTGTATTCAGGTTCCTGTTAATAATTAGATTTACACATTCAGTTAAATTCCTTGTTATAAACATTTAAGTCGATAAACAATTATGATACTCTGGAACATGTGAAAGTAATCAGGTTCTATTCAATGCCAAAATAAACCAGTCATCGGCTTTCTCCAGAAAGATACATGTCTCTGAATTGGATATAATGTCATGACAGACAACTCCGCTTTGTGTCTTGGCACAATCATGTCGCTGGAATTGCAAAAGCTGTTTCTCAAAAGCTTGGAATACTATTCTGAACCAGAAAGCTACACACACCTCAGCAACTCTTGCTGCGTTATAAAGCCCAGATCAAGCCTTCTTTGGAGTATTGTTCTCATATATGGACCTCCGTCTAATAGCATACCTTGAAGCTGCTGGTTTCCATCAAGAAAAGAGCCATCCGCCTGATTGGAGACACAACATCACTTGCGACCATGATAGTCTGGAACATCGAAGAAAGGTTGGAGATGTGTCACTCTTTTATGGATACTTTCACGGGAGGTGTTGAAAGTGACTTGGCACATTTGATTTCACCAAGAGCTACTTTTGCACAGGCACCGCTCTTAGAGCGCCTTAAGGATTCTTCTGTAGTGCTTGTGTTTTGTCTTGAAAAAATTAAAGTTGCAGACTTGTCAACTAAGTTAGCCGGGCTTGATTCCACTGAGAGCGTTATACGTATGTCAGAATTATAGTGCAAACTGTAGCCTTTACTTTTAGATTCGACTCGATATACCTCGCACACGCACACTTTTTAAGAAAACTTTCATTTGGAGAACGACGTCTTTCCCGGGACGGATTTTGCAAAATAATATAATCTACATAAACTAATAATCGTCACTTTTCCACAGGCACATAGAGTTTGTGTCTCCATAAAAAAGCTAAAAGGTATACACATTTCATGTGTATAAATTTTCAGTGGAGTTTCGCATCGTCTAGTTGAATAAACAAATATTCCGTTTTATTATAATATTCCTGAATTTATGTGAAGAATCCTGGATCCAGTTTTATAATGTAACCGCAAATATATAAAAAGCGTATTTGATGAGTGTTTAACATTCAACCTATATAATCAGGAATTTTTTACGGGTCGAATATCCAAAAATATTTTGCATATTGTATTTTAAGGATTTACGTGAATATTTCTGTTGGGACAAGTCCAAACGACAAAGATTCCATGATCCATGCCAATACATTCAACCAAAGAAAATCCAAAATAGAATTGCACGATTTCCTTTACGTAAAATATAATAAGTAAGTGGCTATTTATAACAGTTTTAAAATTCTAAAATAATATAAACGGTACGCCAAATATCACAATAAAAGTAAGTGTCACTTGAGTGACATATCTTTGAACTCCTCTTCATATTCGTTGAAAGACGCTTCTCGAATATGAGTTTCTCCATAAGAATCGAAAAACTTTGTATCTCCCTGGTTGTCTAATACTGGTACAAAACTGGGTTTCACTTTTCTGCTGAAAATTTGGTCAAAATCCGTACCTTTGAGCCACTCATGGCTCTTGATGTCTTTTGATCCCCCTTTAAGCCCACCATACCTATAAAAACAGAATATAATAATAATAATAATAGTTTATGTATCACAAAACACCAAAATTGACAACACAAGAAACATAGGCAATTAAGTAAATAAAAAATGACTCATAGAGGGATAGATCTCTGCATGATAGGCAGAAATGAATCTTTATATACGGGAATATAAAATAAATTATTTAAAAAGATGTACGTTGGATAAATGATAAATAAATGAAGTTTACATTTTGATAATTGACAAACTTGAAACTTTCAGAAGTAAATGAACTAATAACATTACAGATCAGGGCAATGATCCTAATATCTATGTATATAGACTATATACTTTGTATATAGTCTATATACAAAGCTAATATTAATCTATTAATGGCGGTCAACTGAACGATACACTGTTGTCACCTCATATATCGAGTATTTCATTAAACGCTTCCTATCTTCGAATTTAAATAAAACAAAGTGTATGTCTGAGATCATCGAAATTTTTCATTCGATTGAAATACCTATTGATGCCATTATGTGTGGAATATAACATTGTTCCATGGCTTCTGTGATTGGAGCGCATCCGAAACGTCCAATTTTCCATGACTCTTGCAGATAAATCAGGCTGAATTTGACCGATGGCATGATTTATGTTGACTTTGAGGGCTGCTGTGGTTTGTGGCTTATTCGCATAACCTGCGACTTAAGAAAACCCCTCTAGAAAAAAATCTAACGGGGTCAAATCGCACGATCTCGGTGGCTAGTTCACATCACCTCATGCCCTCATATCGTTCGTGCAGAATATGCAATGTGTCCAGATCATCCAATTTAGGCCAAAAGAAGTTGGTAATCATGGACCTATAGTGCTCGCCGCTGACAATGATGGCAAGGCCAACGTCGTTTTCAAAGAAACACAGACCGATGATGCCTGCCTGAAATCCACATCAAACAGTGACTTTTTCGTGATGCATTGGACGCTCTTGGATATTGTTACGTTTTTGCCCGTGGGTTGACCAATAATTGACTATATGGAATAATCAAACTTAACTTTATTTCACTTTTAAATACAATAAACACTTCAACTAAAACTATTTCAATGTCTATCGCCTTACTAGATCACTTCAGTGTTGTAAATCATGCCCGAAAGAAAGTAACGCCGGCCACCACTGGTAACCATAAACCAAACGTGACGTAGCTAAGAGTACGGGAATGCCCAATGTTCTCTGCCGCTCGAGAAGCAGCGAGAAACATGCTACCGATGTCGATGGAACTTCGGTGAAAATTCTACGATGTTCGATTGCAATATTTAAATGCTGGCTGCAAGCGTATTCACACAGTCAAGTGGACGTAACAGTGCGGTACGCGAAGTGATCTAGTAAGGCGATAGACATTCAAATAATAGTTGAAGTTTTAGTTGAAGTGTTTATTGTATTTAATAGTGAAATAAAATTAAGTTTGATTATTCAGGGTAGTCATTTATTGATCAATCCACGGGGAAAATAGTAACAATATCATGTGGATTGGTGTTGTCCCAAATTCGACAATTTTGTTTGTTCACGTACCCTTTCATACGGAAATGTACCTGATCGCTGAAGATGATTTTTCAGTGAACCTTAGGGACACTTGCCAACTGCTCCAGAGCCCATTTTGTACGGGTGCAGGCCCAAGTCACGACGCAAAATTCACCAAATTGTGATTTGCGAAAGGTCGAGTTCTTGTGAGCGACCCGAAATCGACTGTCTTGGATGCTCCTGCTCACTCTCGCAGACAGCGGCGATTTTTTTGACATATCCTGCGTTTCGTCGACGTACGAGTGTTGGTCGATCGCTTACTGAACCAGTGGACTCATTTATCCATCACGATTATGGCGACCGTAAATTTATTTTTTTGGTAAATTTTCTAAAGTGCTCCTCCAACTTATTTATGAAAAACTTTAACTTTATATTTTCCTCACCTTTTGGCTGTGCCCTCATGAAATTTATGAAGTTTAGTTTGCAAAACAGTACCATAATATTCAGTTTCTTTGAATTCAAAATGGCGCTAGCTTTTTTGTCATATCATCAATGAACCATATTGGTTTATCGAAAAGATTTTTGATTAATTGTGCTTTTTTGAGATCAGTTGAGATTTTTTCAAACTGTAGTCAGAAAAATGTTCAAAACTAATTACAAATTACAAGTTAGAGACTGAAAGTACTAATAAATATGTACTTGAGTTCATATTATATTGGAAACATGTATAAATGTGCAGTTCTAGTTTTCAAGTTTTTTTAGATATTTAGTATGTTCACGATTTTCTAATTTGATAGTTCTTTGTTTTGCTCCCTAAATGAGGGTTTGGTAAGTACTGCCTGTCGAATGACCACTTATCAGTGAAACAGCAGTATCTAAAATTCAATTCCGAAAAAATTTAGCAACCCTTCGTCTGCTTCGCAAATCAATGAATATTTATCAACAAATACCTTTTGCTTCGATCCACTTGAAGAATATTCACCATCAAATCTTTAAGAGGTTTTGAAAAATGTGGTGGGCATGCAAATTTCCCAGCTACAATTTTCTCATAAAGTTTCATGTGATCTCTTGCGAAAAATGGAGGAAAACCCGCGGCCATCTCGTATATCAAAATACCTAATGACCACCAATCAACAGTGAACGTGTATCCCTGACTGAGGATTATCTCCGGGGCCAAATATTCTGGTGTACCTGTTAAAATTATAAGACGTTTGTGAGTCATGCATCATGATATTAGCGAAAATTTGAAGATTTTTCTGTCATTTAGTTTAAGGGAGAGAAAATGGTGTAAAGAAATTTTATATAGATCATACAAGAGCAATGGAATAGCTTAGAAATCGAACAGTTTCAATTAGTCCGTGGATCAATTCGAAAAAAATAGTTCAAGAGCGAAGAAAGCGACAGTGAAAAACGTAAATAAGTTTGATTATTACAAAGTATTCAGTTTTTTGTGTTGATAATGTTATTTATTTTAAATAAGGGTGCTACTTGTTTATTATGAATCCACGCATATACGTAGGTACATTGGTGACAGCGATAGATAGTTCGTTAGAGTAATTTTTTCGTTTCTTACACCGCAAAATCAACAACTTCTGGCCTTGAGATCCATCATAGTTCACTTCAATAGCTAAGAGGAAAAGAAAGATCAAATGCTGTCTTTATTCATAGACGAAATATAATTCAGGAACGTAGACCGCAATTTAGTCAAAGCTGAAAGGTTGTAACACCACTCAGGGAAGAAGAGAATCTGCAGGTTTGGAGACTATTAAATTGGCAATGGACTGTAAACTTATTCAAACTATAAATCATCGGGACCAGATAGTATTCAGTAATGCTACAAGAAGGACCGGAACTTCCATTACGGAAACTGAGCAACCCTCAGAGCAACTTTGGCTCTGGGATAAATACCCAAAAAACATGAAAGTTGTTTTTAGGGCCACCATCATACCGAAATCTGGAAAGTCGCACGGGATTCGGCAAAGACCAAATAAAACCCATTCAATTTTTGTTTGTTTGCATCATTGCCTAATAGAGCACTAAACCCAGACTAATGTACCATCACAACAAGTGTGTCAATAATAACGACTTTATGTCGGGCCATAACTTAGTGAGGGGACGGAAGCAGCAAGTCCAAAACATTATAACAAGATGTGTCGAGAAAGGATTTAACATAAACTGATTCAAATGGACCATAGCTTTCATGAAGATAACTAAGACAGATCACATATTTTTAAAACCCCCAGAAAATCAACTAGGAAGTCTACAATGCAGGATTGGAAATTACACCGAATGGGCTTTGAATCAACAGACCTAGAGAGTATCTCTTGGCTGATGGGTAGGAGCAACTTCCTGAATGCGTCACAGGAGACCTACTACCGAAGCTCCATATTTTTATTGCTTGCCTACCTGACGAAGAAAGTCGGACAACCGTTCAGGTCCTCCTCACTAGACTGAGAAACAAATATGACTGTCTAGAGGATTATTCTCCACAAGAAAATCCGTACTTTGGTAACAGAGCACTTACTCTATGCTCACCCTTCTAAGGTCTGAATCAGCATTTCACTCGCCCAATAAAAGAATCGGCTGCAGGATTTATTTGGTAGAGTTTCAGGGAAGCGACGAATATAATCACTCTCTTTGCACCTGTCTATCTACCTATGTAGGCATCTTTCATGTTGTGGCTGAAGATGAAACAAACGACCGCTAGTTGGTACACATGAGAGCAATGGAAACCATACCAAGAACAGCAATGGAAATCTCGAATCTTATAAGGGAAGCAACGGTGGACTAATTCAGATTAGAAAATTTACAGAGCTTCTAGAAATCGTATTCAATAAAAATTTCGGAATATTTGGATGGAAACTGACATCGAAATACAACTGTCGACAGAAACCTCACGGTTAATATCAAAAATTATGAAAAATGGGAGGTGAATAATTTCTAAGAAAACGTTCTTGCATCAACACCTGACATACAGATATTTGGGCAACCAAAATTATTTTCAAATATCTAACAAACAATTATGTCCAAACATCTAACAGGAAAAAATATTGTTGAAATGGATGTCATGAAAATGAAGGAAAACGCAATGAACTCATGAGGTTGCAGTGTTTTGCGAAAACTTTGAAGTGTCAGGCGGCTCTCAAGCAGCTCAAAAAATATGAGCCATCTTCAAAGATATAGACCTTTAGATCCGATTCTTCGATTCTCATAAACTCAAGATCATAACCTGCTTCATATCTGAAGACACAATCAGTAGCCAATGTAAAGAAGTTTATATGTTGAACAACACTGCATTCAAGTAGGCCACCGTGGAGATGCGAAATATATGGAAAACTTTATATCAAGTAGGGAAAACGGGCTGCTGCAGTATACAAAATCTGAGAGTCGCACAATCTCGAAAGGTAGAAATGGGTTAAAAAACCTATATTACCAATAAGTAATGTATCATAGGTCGGTCAACATCACAAGGTGAAAATGAATACTGATAATCGAAATTTCGCATGGCAAAGAGTTTGGTTTCTCAGATTGATTAATACTTTCGATAATAAAACTCCGAACCCGTAACATTCAAGTGTTCAATTATGTGTCTAACTACATTTTTTCCGTCATAGTGTCCCATCAGTTCGTCCATGAAGAAGGTTTCCAGTTTCAGCAGAAGGGGGTGCTTTGAAGATATAAGAGCTATATGTTTCACTCTCTAGAAAGTTTAAGAACAATCCAGAACTGGAATGTTCAGAAAGATCCTGGAACATGGCAGGCCATTATAGAACGATCCAGTTAATTATACGTACGTTTTTAGCTGAAGGGCGTGCTTTCAAAAATATGGGGTTTGGAAGTTTGGCTCTCTAGAAATTTCTAGAATAGTCCAGAACATTCTAGAGTATTCGAGAGCACTCCACAACATTCGGGAATATTGTGGACCATTCGAAGCCACTTTTCGTATGTGTGGGGCTAGCCATTGGTCGGGGTATATAAAGCAATATCCGTCGACTTCTCATGATTCAAAGTTTATTTTTTTATTCCAACTACCACACAATATCAACTTCCTGAACGAAGCCGGGTATAATAATAGTGACTATTGATAAAATTCACACAAAGTTCATGCAAGAATGTTTACAGCTATTAATTTTATTTTCGTATTAGGTAAGTACCTACCTAACTAAAGACAAAAGGTCAGGTCCCTTGAATTTATTTATTATTTTGATATTATTTCGAATTGTATGGTGTGAAGGGTATTATTTCAACGAGGAACTGAAACGGGAATACATTGAAAATAATGAACTTTTTTTACTTTTCCATCTCGGAAACCATAATATAGAATTTAATTCCTTGGAAATTAATTTCCTTTTTCAAAACGCATATGAAAGTATCTATATTGCAGTGTATGCATATCTCGTTTGGCGTTAATAATTTAAAGACTGGCCAGACAGTGTGGCGTCTTTCAAGAACGATAGAACATTCACCTCGAATTAAAAGTATAAATTTAAAACAGCGGTGGGTGTCTTTAAGTAACTTTTTGGCAAATAGTAAATTTCAGAAAAATCAAGTGTTCAAAACTTCCATTCTAATTAACTCTGGGTGCCTGTCTATTTTCTTTGAACTTTGAACATTTGAAACTTTGTTGACATCTTTACTTAAATATAAATGTCTATACAGGGTGAACAAATGGTATTTATAAAAAAACGTTAGGAAGCGTCCATTATTATTTTGAGAAGGAAATGTTTTGTGAACAATTTCAACATTATCATTTAGAATTACTAGACGAGATGAGATCCAATCATATTAAATCTGAAATGCGATAGAGGTTAAGCTATACCTCATTAGAAAGGTCATCGTTTTCTTTTTCCAATGCTATTGTATTCAGTAAATATTGAGGCATGTGTCATTAAGAAAACCTGCCAAAAATAAAACTTTATGTTTTTCCTCACTTTTAAGACTAGTTTTCCATTGTGTAGCAAGTATTACTTTTTTTCACTGACTTACAAATACCTTTGTAACACATTAACAAACTTGCAGTCACTTTTAGGAAATCGGGATCGGCAGTAAAATAAAAAATATAAATGAAATGAGAAATGAAGGAGGAGTTTCGTGGTGGCCGTGGTAGTGGACGGACGTGCAGTTCGTCCACAAAGTCGGTACGCGGATGCCATGTGCTATCGCAAGGCTTCTATATATGTTGTGACTGCCTATGTGAAAGTCATTAATATATAAAAGTTTATGTGAAAGTTTAGTCAAAAATGTTTAGTGAGGGCCTCCTTTATTCACGCCGGTATCCAGGCCGGGGTGGTTTGGATAACCACGTAATGAAGGCCGTATATGTGAATTCAAAAACCCAAAGGTCTCCCGAAGAGGAGGCGACCCAATAAATATGTACGTGGAAAAAATCAAAAGGTCTCCTGAACAGGAGGCGACAATAAAAAGTTATATTGTTTTTATCAAAAAAAAGTTCGACAAAAAAGGGGTGGCAGTAATGCTTCAAGCAAGACCGCTGCGCCCCCCGACGAAGCTTCTGTCAAATTGACGACAACTTCATAGGAGGAGCTTGGACAAATGCGCCCGAGTGGAAAGAAACGTCCATTAATTTAGGGAGAGAGAGAGAGAAATGAAGGAGTAGAAGTAAAAGTTACAGTGTTGGACCACTGTCAATTGAGCATTAAGCGATATGAGTTAACATTTCAACAAGATGGGTCACCTCTTCGCTATACCTGCTGTTCGTCAGCATGTGAACTAATTCATTTCGAGTAAATGAATCAGTGAAAGAGGCTAAGTAGCCGGAAAGGTCACCCGATTTGTTTTCATTTCATGTTTCTAGGCTCAGTTCAATTTGTAAAACTCAACTAACATCTTTAGATGATTGAACAAAAGTATTATTGCTATTTGAAAGCAGGGGGCACCATTTTGAACATTTGTAGAAGAAAATGTTAGTAATGTGACCAATTTTCCATGTCGATTCTATCCATTGCTCCTATATAGTTGCTAAGGTCGAAATGTTAAGTCTGTGCTTAAAAAGAATGATACTTTTTTTTCAAAACTAACATTACGAGGGTTTCGTTCACAAATTGATAAAAACTAACTTCATTCTTGTTGACTTTTGTTATTTACTCAATATCTTTACTGCATCAAACTTCAGAAAGTAGAGATGTTTGAGGAGAGAAATCGTAGGTCTGGGTGATTTTTTCTAAGAGCCAAGGGTTTTCAGTTGCCTACCCTGCAAACATTTTTGAAAGCTTTTTTGCTGTAGTTCTCGTGTTTACTAAAATAATCCAAATTTCTTACCACATAGCGTGTATGTCCTTTGGTTATCGATTTTTTTGCAAAAACCCAAATCCGTTATTTTCAAATATCCTTCATCATCTATTAGGATATTTTCAGGTTTCAAATCCCTATATACTATGCCCAAATAGTGTATGTATTCAAAAGATAAAATCACTTGAGCAGTGTAGAACTTGCATAAATTCTCGTCAAACTTCTTGTTGCTGCGCAAATGGTAAAACATTTCACCTCCGTTGATGAAAGGCATCACCAGGAATAAGTAAACATTGTTTTTGAAGAAGTACTCCATCTCTATAATGAAAACAAGAAAAATTTATACGCTTCAAATTATATTGAAAACTGGTCTCCCTTGCGAGACTAGTAAATAATAGTTATAAAGCGGATGAACAATTGCTATGAAAGGACCTCAAGAAAAAAGTTGATAACGATGAAGAAATAAGCGTTGTCGTCTATTTGGTAACTTAATTTTTTGATTGTGAATGAGATATCTGATAAAACTAAAATCATTATGGATAATCTTGCACCTGAACACACTGTCTTAATAAAAAATACTAAGTTACCTTACTATGATTTGGAATTAAAAAATAAATCTAAGGAACGAAACACAACATATAAAACATTCAAAAGTAATCACAACTCACCTCAGCGAGATCAATTCTGGAAAAACTATAAAATTGTTAGAAATCAGTATGTTAATGTTAAAAAATTAAAAAAAAAACCTTTTTTATGAACAACAAATTGACGCAAATCGTAATAATCCAAGACAAATGTGTACAAATCACAAATCAATAATAAATACGGTTAACAATAAAAAATGAATGAAATCATCTTTCGTGAAAACAAATCAATAACTGTTAGTAAAAATGAACATGAGATAGCTGAGAATTTCGATAATTACTTTGTTAATAGTATTTCAAATACCTCTAAGAGTATCCCGCAATCTGAGGAATGGTCATCCACAAATTATTCAGTTATAAACAGTTTCTTCTCCAAATTCAAAGCGTTAACCATGACTGCTCTGCGAAAGATTATTCATTCCTCAGACAATAAAAACAAGTCTGAAGTACTCAATACCAAATTTTTAAAGGAAACATTCGAGGTATTTGGGTATGTGATATTAAACTTGGTAAATACATCTCTGAAAAAAGGAATATTTCCGGATCCAGTGTTATTCCTATATCAAAGATTAGTAATACAAGTGAAGCAAATGAATTTCGCCCAATAAATACTTTACCAACTTTGGAGAAAGTCCTCGAACTAGCAGTTTACGAACAATTAGTTGCATACTTTGATAATAATGAATTACTCTCAGGTCAACAGTCAGGATTCAGAAAAAAACATTCCTGTGAATCAGCTATTCAATATACTTTTTCTAGATGGATAAATAATGATAATAAATACAGTGTAGCTGTCTTTCTTGACACCAAGAGAGAGAGTATTTGAAACGACTGACAAGACGATTTTGATAAAAAATTGAATTATTATGGGTTATCAGGCTCTGTGCTGACTTGGTTTCTTAGTTACCTAAGCGAAAGAAAACAGAAAACAAAAATCAGTTCAAAAATATCTGATGAGATAGATATCAACATTAGTGTTCCCTAAAGAAGTGTACTGGGCCCACTTTTATTCATTGTATATCTAAATGATATTTATTATGTTCCTGAGCACATGAACTTAATATGTTTCCAGACGATACATTAGTTTATACTTTGAATACAGCACTTGATGCTGTAGATTTAGATACTCTCAAAGGTTCTATGAAGAATATCAAAAAATATTCACAAATAAATAAATTAAAAGGTAATGTAGATAAAACTAAAGTCATGGTGATAACAACCAACTATAAACTGAACTCTATCTGTATGTGTATCTGTAGAGGAGGGAGGGTGAGTGTAGGCCCACACCACTTATGCCACATGTGACCCATTGTTAATCTTCCCAAGGAGTTGTCCTCCCAGGTAATCGTTCATTCTGTCCTTTCCTGGAAGGTGGACAGACATCTCCTTTATATCGGCAGGTGTAGGCCAAGACTCGCTGAACACACACTTTCTTATTGACGATAACTCCGGATATTCGCATAGGACATGCCTGACAGTTTCACATCCTGCATAGAGGTGTGTCCACTAGCCCCATATTATTTCCTTAGTTGACAGTGGCCAGTCAGAAATCCTACTGTTAAGCATAGATTTTTACTGGTCATCGCCAGATATTTCTTCGTCGCCAGCTTCCCAGGGTCGCCCAGGGTGATCCTGCTAAGATTGCATCCTTTGATTTCATCCCATCTTGTTAGGAATTGAGCATGGGTGTAACGTTTGGCTAGTTCCGCAATTGTCGAAGTCATCAGGCCGTAGATGCCACTGGGTCCTGAAACGTTGTCCTTTGGATTTTCTAGAAGCCTCTGTAGTGTATGACTTGTTTTGAATATCACCTCCCTACCTAGTTCCATGAAAATCTTTCCATGCATTGGTGGTATGGAACTGAGATATATTTATCTTGGTTTTCGTCGTTTCTAAAAGTCGAGATTTCGTTCATTCTTAGCCTAAACTTTTTCTTCCTTATAATATCATCAACAATACCCCTCGAGAAACTGTTACTGACTGCTATATTCTGTATTTATTTTAATCTTATTTTCGAAGATGATCACTTGGTGATCGAAACACGTGTCGAGGTGTTGAAATAACGGTTTGGTGTTGGGATATTACTCCAGTAACATTTATTATTACACCAAAGGTTTCAAACAGTGCATCACAAGTTAAAGACATTGTATCTATCATACAAGTATTCTTATATAGTTTAATAATTGTGATGAGTATACCAATTGTTAGAAACTGTGCAGTTATTTTTGGAATCCAATGATGTTGAATATCAGTATCTTGCTTACTAGAGATTCGTATGCTGCTGTATGTTAGTATTTATTGATTTCATGGATTAAATTATTTAGAAGCTCAGAAAATGTACTAAACTGGTTTAGAATAAATGTTATTAGTTAAGAAAATTTACTAGACAGGTTTAGAATGACTGTAATCAGTTCCTAATTTCTCATAAGATATGTTTTTTTTAAAAACAAAGAATCATTTTTTAGTCTTTTAATTCTAAAATATTTTCGTCCACCGTCTTTTGTCCGTGTAGGGTATCGAAATGCAGAGGTCAGGTCAGAAGGGGCGGCAAAATGTGAATAGCCTACTGGCGGCAAATGTGTTAATCCGCCACTGTGTGTAGATCATGCAAAGAAGTAACTTTAAGTCGCAAATCTGGAAGAAAAAGCCTACCTGAAACAAATACTTTCATACAAACATTGAATTACACGATAGAAAAATTCTTTCGAAACATACTTTTATATGAACACGGAATTATACAGAAAACACTTTTTTCTACTCAGTTTGTATTCCAAATATTCGTTATGAGATTAAATTAGTCACTCCTAAAAATATAACCCTTTCAAAAACCAATTTAAATTAAATAACTTGTTAGCACTTGTCTGGAAATATCAAAAATGGAACATTATTATTGTTTACATGTAAAAAATGTTAGTTCTTAACCAAGTTGAAATACAAGAACGTGTTAGCACCATTTTGGAAATATTAAAAACGGAACATTATCATTGTTTAAATGTAAATAAGAAATATTAGTTCTTAAACAAGTTAAAATACAACAAATTGTTAGCACCATTTTGAAAATACCAAAAATGCAACATTCTACCCAATATACACTACAAATTGATCAAAGAAAAACTATGTGAATAATAATCTCTACTACTTTCAATACTCACGTATCACAAATGGAAATTTAAGGGCATCTAAAAATCTAATTTCGGAAATAGTATGCACAAGCTGCTTAGTCCTTATTATATTAACTTTCTCCATAATTTTCATAGCCAATAATTTTTTAACAGAATCCTTGTATTGGCACAAAACCACCCTACCGAAAGAGCCCGTACCAAGTGTTTTCATGAGTTTAAAATCTTCCAAACTGGCGTTTTCTTTCAATTCTTCTTTTATTCTTGCTTCGAATTCTCTTTTGGCCTTCTTCAAATACATTTCGAAAGATGTTAAGTGTTTCTGAAGCTTCTCATCTGTACTCATATCAGTTTTGGAGATTGAATACAATATGTCAACGATACAAAAAATTGAAGTTTCTTGTCATACATTTATGGGATGATCCAAGATTCCTTGAAAATAGGTTATAGTGTGTTTATAAAATATGGCGTACATAAATGGGTGTTTTTTTCAAAAGTTAACATAAATAAATTGATATTGTTAATCAAAGAAAAGAATTGGTAAAATATCCTTACAGTTAGTGAAGCTCAGAAAGCAACTGATCTCTTCATGAGAAAATTAAAAAATTCCCCACAAGTAGACAAAGAAAGTTATTGAAATTGAACTCTGAATAGCATAAGGACTCATCGCATCTATCTATAACAGGGGCAAACTGAAAAAGCGACTACTGAACAATTTTTCTTCATAATTAGAGCAGTATTACAAATCTAGCAGAAATAGAAACACATCAACAAGAGAGGGGGACTACCTGAATCAACATAGATGCAAACTACGAACCAGAAATCATCAGTCATAGCTGAATCATCAAGATGAACAAACCTCTGAAGAAGCCAGCCACTTGTGCTGAAGAAACATTTGGATGCAGATTCAAACTACGATGGCCTTCAGAAACCCGAATGAAGATAGTAACACTGAAAATCTCGGCTGCGAAAGCCTTAACCTATTTATTTTACAGAAATTCATTGAATAAACTATGGAAAAATTTAAAAAATGAATATTACCGTAAACATTTCCAAAACTAAAAATAATAAAAAAATACACTTTGATCGCATACGCTACAAACACACAAACGCTACAAGTAAGTAAAAGAAAATAATATTAACTTCATTGATGTAAATGGGGACTTTATCAGTGATACAAAGATAATCGCAAACCATTGTAACAATTATTTTATTAATATTGTAGTTTATATGTTCAAAAATATCACAGTTGATCCTGACATCACTGAAAATATAATAATACCAAAACTAACAGCAAGTTTTCTGACTCAGGTAATGAAAAGTGAAATAATTTAAACATATCTCTTCTTTAAAAATAGTAGTTCACCAGGTATTAATGGAATCAAAACTGATATCGAAAGCGATACATTTATAGTAGCAGTGTTCCTTGATTTCAAGAGGGCATTTGAAATTATCGATAGGCAAATATCACACAATATACACAAATCTGGGGATAAAACTGATATATGTAATTACAGACTCATTAGTGTTATCAATAATTTTGGAAAAATATTTGAGAAATGTTTAGAAGATCGGTTAGTATACTTTCTAGACTCAACAGTATCATCCATCAACAGCAGTTTGGATTTAGAAATGGTAAATCTACCTTTGATGCAATGTGCTCGGTCCTAACAGAAGTAAGTGAAACATTAAATGCTAATAAGAAATGTATCGCAGTGTTTCTTGATTTAGCGAAAACATTTGATAGTGTGAATACTGAGAAGTTCTTCCATATTCTGGAATGATATGGAGTACGGGGAACAGTATTGAATGTCTTCCGCAGTTATCTCTCAGATATAACACAAATAGTAGAACTGAATAACACCATAAGCGATTCACGAAAGATAAAAATAGGAGTACCTCAGAGCACTTAGACCTATTATCTTTTTAACACACATGAACAAATTCTTAGCCTCATCAACAAATGCAAAAGCAATACGTGCAATACGTGAACTGAGACAAAAGATCTGCAAAGAGATATGGAAATTACGAAAAGCTGGTTGGGTGAGTACCAATCAAGAAAACACACTACATTGCATTCTTTACAAAAAAAAAGTTAACAGACCAACCTTCAGTAGTATAAAAATCAATAACATCAACGAGGAAATCACAGAGGCGAAAGAACTCTATTACTTAACAGTTGTAAAGGAGGTTTCTCATCAAACAACCCCATACTATGAGATCAAGATATTGTGATAAAACCTTTATGACTTCTGTTTGTTATTTAACAACTTCAGTATTTTTACAATTTTGTGTGAGTGTATGTGTATGCGTATGCGCGTATGCACCATGTTTTTTCATTTTCAAATTTGATATTTGTTGAGTGACATTTCGTTATGAATTTTAAGTTCAGAGGGATATGTTTTGGATTATTTTTCAAAAGCAGTTATGGAAAGTAAAGCGGGTAAATCATTTGATGTCACTGAATTCAATCCTAACATCAAACGTGTTATGCAAAGATGAGAAAAATTGATGAGAACAGGAATTTCCATAATTATCATTTGTAATGGTATGAAAATTCGCTAATCATTGAGAAGAGTGGTTTTTAAGAGCAATTTTCAGTGAACAAATGAACGGGAATCACTGTTGATGATTTCATTGAACCATATTTTCTCAAACCCGGATTTATTAGGTGTTGAATAACGGTGTATGTAGACTATACTTTCTGTGATATGAATCTGAATTTTGTCCTGCGTGATTTTGGTAAATAGAGAGAGCAAATATTTTAAATTGAACCGAACTGTGCTTACCTTGAGAATCATGTCAGGTTTCACAACAACAACAATCTTCTTTCACTTGGCAGCTTCTTCACCGTTCTAGCCGTTTTTTTGACGGAATCGTATACGAGGGGTGCGCGATTTATCCACAAAATGGAGCCGAGCACAGTATCAACGCAGTATGAATAATAAAAATCTAATACAAACAAAAATGCTTTCAGAAAACACTTGGGCGAGGAAGATAAAAATAATAAGAATAACGAATGAAAATAAGAGGTGAAGACGAAACAACAAGGCAGTAGCATTTCAATGGTGAAGTGGTGAAGAGCAGACCTTCCTCTCTAAGTGCTTCAACGAAATGAATCAGAAATAATTATTTTTTAATTAGAATCACAGTTCGGATATTAATATTTGTGGGTTTTGTCTACTTTCCTTTTTGGAATAAAGTGTGCAAATATTGTCAATTCCAATTCCAATTGTCGATGTAGTCTTTGAATTAACTGCCAACGGGAAAGGGTACTCAATTTCAGGGAAGAATAATATTCGTCAGGAAATGTATTCAAAGGCTCCAAAAAGGTCAAACAAAGCCCTGGAGTGAGGGCAGATGATTCATTGGGAGTGGTAATAGCGGGACAAAGGAGACTCGATTTGAAAAGGCCTCAATCTGAACCAACAATGTGTTAAATTATCCATTTGTGAGAATTTGATCACCATTAACGCGAGAAATATGAGCTTCTACTGATTTAATTCCAGCTGCCCCCAATCCGCCAAAATGGGGACTGGAAAGTGGGATAAATTTCCGTGAATATATTCCTGGTTCGCAGCGTTTTGCATACAATCAAAAATATATCGAGCAGTGCTTGCGTTATCACTATGAGTAACAGAAACTCTGACCCGTCGCGAGATAAGCCGTCGAAAAACACCTAGAAGGTTTTCCGTTGATAAATCTGTTGCCAACTGTAAATGCATAGCCTCAGTGGCAAAGTAAACGAGGAGGCATACGAAGGCTTAATGAGTTTCAGAACCACGAAATTTCACCAACGAAATGGTGAATGAACCTCCAAAGTCTACGCCAATGGATGATAAAGGTTGAGTTGAGATATTCTTAAAGCTGAAAAATTGCCCATAGGGAGCTGATAACAGGTAGAATGTTGTCTCCAACAGAAAAGACACCTAGAGAACCTAGGTTTGGGGTTCCCATCAAATAATTCGTTTTTTGGTACCTTCATATGGTATTCAATATTTTGATGCTTTATAAAGCTCAGATCAGACCTTCTTTGCAGAATTGTTGCTGGATGCCATCCAGAAATGAGCCTTCCGCCTAATTGGAGACGCGAACATCTCTTGCAACTTTGATAGTCTGGAACATCGAAGAAAGGTTGGATATTTGTCTCTCTTCTATAGATAATTTCATGGGAGGTGTTCAAGTGACTTGGCACATTTGAATCCACCAAGAGCGGTACATATCAGAAATACGCGACGGACTGTGGCTGCTTATCGTTATGAGGTTCAACTCAGTACACCTCGGACTTCACTGTTCAAGAAGTATTCCATTTGGAGAACTGCGTTTATGTGGAATAAACTTCCTGAGAACGTTTTTACAAATGGATTTAATCTTCAGCTATTCAAATCCAATGGGATATTCCTATAGTGCTTGTGTTTTTCCTTAAAAAAATATGCAGTGTAGTAGATATTAACAAAAAGATTATCATGAATGGATTTAGCAAAGTAATCATTTTTATAAGAAGTTTTTGATAGATCTTCAAATTCATCATTATTGTAGGTATCTGTCAAAATCTGAGGTGGAATTACCAGTACATAATGAGATTGAAACTCTTCATTTATTTTATCAAAATGAGAATATAAATATGAGGAAGATTTTGCTGAATTAGCAAGCACTCATATATAATTCACTCATACGGTCAATGTCTTGCATATCTTTATAATATTCAATTCTGTTTTGTTGCGTCATGTTTAATTTTGTGATAAGGAACTGAAATTATTGCTCGCCCCTTGTATTTATAAACTGTTTGAAAACAACTAAAACCTTCACCAAAAAAATCTTAAAAAAACGCGAGCAGAAAAACAATTTGAATGTTGAACTGATTAATGAATGATAAATCAAGTTGAGCTAATTTGCACGATCGGAACAATGATACTAAAATTAACTTGTCAAATGAACAAGAAAACCAATATTATTCTCGAATATTCGCAATTAATGAACTGAAATGAACATCCGTGTATCGAGACAAAATCGTACGATAGTATGTTGGAAAATGTACCTCTACGAATTAGATATGTAGTAGATGCATGATGAAGGAACTCTTCGTTTCAAATAGTTTGTGTGGAACTTCAAAGTTAGCCATCAAAGACGCCCGACTTGAATGTTTTGGATTATTTTCTGTAGGATCCCAAAGCTCTCATTTTTACGATGCCAGTAGCGACGATAACGACTACTTCAGAAACTGATTTAGTGATGATTAAAATATCATCCGTAATCACCAGAAATTTTTGAACGCGCACAGTCGCTAAGAAGAATACTTAATACGCATATTTTCACCTTGTGCCTACATTGAACTGCTACAACTAATGAAAATCCCATTTTTGTGCAATCTAGATTTAAAATTTTTCATTTGAATTGAAATAACTATCAATAACGATGACATCTATGAACAGACTAATCAAATTAGAAGTTTTTAAAAAAAGGAATCGTGAAAGAAGTCTTGAAAACTTCTTGTTCAGCAAGATTTA